>BSBH01000035.1:0-220819 GCA_026013035.2 Dothideomycetes sp. NU30
TTCAATCGACCTTCAATCGACCTTCAATCGACCTTCAATCGACCTTCAATCGACCTTCAATCGACCTTCAATCGACCTTCAATCGACCCTACAAGCGATGCAGGTATCTAGCTGTCTCCAGTCACGAAGAGTTCAAGGAAGCATAAACAGCAGCTTCGCAAGCACCCCATTGACCTCCGACATGGGGATCACCAAAGGGCTCAACTTGAGAGGCAATCATCCCTGCAACGCCCTTCTCATGATCCAACCACCAGAAGAGATTGGCGATTCCGGCCCAATGAATCGTGTTCTTGCCACGTCCGGTTGGGCCTGGTTCGACCGTCAGGAATGCACTAAGGCACCATCCCTTTCACCATGTCAGCTACCGTTGTCACAGTGTATACGCTTGATGAACATACCTGTGGTGCTTCTTCCTGAGGATAAAGATCTCCCAGAGGGACTGTGTATTCAGCCTTTGCAGGTGGAATACCCTGTCGTCCAAAGTTTGGCATGTCTGGAATTTGGTTCTTGAGCATTTCCTTGACCGTCTCTGGTTTCAGAATTTGCTTGTTCGTCTTGGGACAAGTACCATCGTTCAACAGCGCCGCAAGGACTTTGACGTAATCAGTAGGTCTGGAAAACAGTCCTGCACCACCTGAGTTCAAGACTTGGGCTTTTTCCTCCGGTGTTTCGGCAACGAGAGGACGACGGTATACGTGGTCGCGTTCTTCGGCTGGACGACTGCTATCGGGCCAGCGCTGATGCATTGACGCCAGATTTGATTTCATCTCTTTGCTTGGGAACATGTTGCTGGTTTCGATGCCCAAGGGCTTGAAGATGTTCTCTTGCATGTAGTCGTTTAAGGATTTGCCAGTTAGTCTTTCTAGTGCAATACCTGCCCAATCGATGTTGATTCCGTACTCCCATTTAGTGCCTGGCTGGTTCACAAGAGGCATTCTCAAGATGTCGCTCATATCGGCTCCGAAGACGTCGAAGCCTATGGGACGTCCGTAGTCGCGTAGGCCTTCGTTGAAGAACTCATATCCGAACCCTGATAGAACAGAATGTTAGATAAGTACATAAGGTGAAGAAAGCCAGCACGGGGTTCCCATCAACAAATACAAGCTACCAAGGTTGATCACATATACACAGAGAGACCAAGACAACTTTAGAGAGCTCCATTGAGAGCCCAACATGATTGTCTTAAGTCGGAGCTCTTGATGGGCCCTTCTGTAGTAGTCTTGGTTTTTCTGAATATGCATCAGTCAATTTGACCATATACTTTCAGTAAGATGGAAACATTATGAAGTGGTCCATTGAGAGCCCCAATCATCAGAGATGACGTTGGGCTTTCAACGGAGCCTATCCCTCTAGTAATGGTTCTTCTGAATACGTATAGGTCGATTTGATGGCAGTCGTGTTTGCTGAGAGAAGGCGCCTCATGAATCTGGGCCACGTACCTGCTGTCTTTTTTCAACATTAGTACATGCATTCAAGTCTTTGTATAGGGGCAGATTTACATGTGTGAGCAGCATCCTCAAAGTAATCTCGCCTTTACGTTCCACCAACTTTCCATTCTCTAGAACCTTGACTTTCTCTAGTTCTGGACAAAGCTTATAGAGCTGCTTGTGGTCATCGAGGTCCAGCTTTCCTTGTTCGACAAGCTGCATGATTGCAATAGCAGCAATCATCTTGGTGCAACTAGCGATCCAGAAAATGGTATCGAGAGTCATGGGCTTGTCTGTGTTCAGTCCTCGCTTTCCGGAAGCGTTGGCTGTGATCAGATCACCATCTTTGTTGATTGCTGCAAAGACGAGGCCTGCAATGCCGGTTTCTGAATTAGACGTCACACTATCGAGCGATTGCTGCACATTTTTGTGCGCGGTTTCGGATTTGTAACTCATATTGGTTCGTTTGGTGGAGCTTTAGAGTAACAAAGAAGTACTGTCCGAAAGATACACTCTTACATGCCTACCTAGTCTTTATAGGTGCCTTATCTAAGAGCTCTCTCGGCTTTCGAGTGCTGACCGAGGACCAGTTGTGCTTAGGAAGATAGGCGCACGTGGCATACCCCCGCAATTCCCCGCACGATTTTCAGCCTCATATCGCGCATCGTTAATGATCTCCACAGATCAAGATCCATCAATCCGAATCGCCGGTAATGCTATTGCATCTGCTATTTATGATACGGTGATGCAGAACCTCAGGGTCAGTCAATTTGATCCCGATTGTTTGAGCTTTTTCAACTCCTTCAAGGCGGCCATGACCAATGGCACTGCCATGGGACCGAGCAGAGGAACATAGACAGCGACTTTGTGCTCGTCCGGGAAGTAAACTTGACCAACCATGGATGGTTCGAAGAAAGCTTGTTCAGCTTCGGCCTCTGCGATACGGGCATGTTCCAGCGCATCGTTGTAGCGACCTTCTTGGATCTGTTTGCAGGCGCTATCAAGATGGAAAATAGTCTTGTCGACCGATTCTGCCACGTTTGATGGGATGGCGATACTAGTGAGCTTTAGAGTAAGCCTTGACAGAGCGCCCAAGGTAGAAGAGGCAGAGAGGACAAGTGATGCTGCTCTCTCGCGTGTTAGACTAGACAGACGAAGAGGCAATGACGATGGCGATTGCGGAAGTCCTATCAGAGACTCTAGTTGCTCTGCAAAGATACGCATCACTGGTTCCAGGTCTTCCTTTGTGAGAGCAGTGGTGTTGTGTCCATCTACTGATGGATTCAGGATCTGCACACCTCCCCATTGGGGGATCAACCAGCTTGCTCCACCGGTCTCTTGAATGACCAGAGGAGCTTGGTGGGGTGCGGGAGCGTAGGCTACGAAGTTTATCGTAGGACCAACCCCGATGCTTGGACTCAAAGGCCACTCTGCCGCATTAATGAATGCGCTGAGATCGGAACGTAATAAAGTCCACTTTTCACTCGACTCGTCGAATTGAGGTCCATGGAGGGAGGGCGACAAGGAGGCGTACAGCTGGACTTGAGTGTCCACTGTAAATTTGCTGATAGAGGAGAATGAGGCGAGGAAAGGCCCCAGATATTCGTCAAGAGCGGCTTTAATGTCCCATGAAGAGGGTGTTGCTGCTCCGGAGAACAGGGAGAAGGTCAGATGATAAGTTGACGCATACTTGAAGGCGCGGTTCGATCTCTTGCTGTAGTCACTGCTAGGTGAAGAGGCATCACGACCTTCTAATGTTGCAGCACTACCTGTCCTTCCAGATAGTAGCTGTTCGAGCGTCACTTGTTCCTCGGTCAGTAAGTTAAGGACCTCGGCCGAGACAGTCTTGACCAGGCTAGAGAATTCAGGAGACTGGGATGACTGAATTAGGCGGCTGTAAACATCCACAACAGGGCTGAATGGGCGAATCTTGACCACCGGCTGGAGGTAAGTTTCTTCGAGTATCAGATTGACAGTTGCTGCAATGTCACTAGCAACGTCCTGAGACGAGAAAGGATCGGTATATCTGACAGAGGCTGACTGCGCTGAGGTCATCTGCCCCACTGTCACTACCCTAACACGATGAACAGGAGAAGTATTATGCTCGTCGATGTCTCTCTGCACGCGCTGGGCAAGTTCAATTTTGACGTTTTGGTCCAGTCCAGAAGCATTGATGGCCATATATAAAGGAAACTCCAATTTACATGTCTTTTGATATATTTAGTGTGAGGCCTGAAAGATATTTATCGTCCAAGATCAACATACCTGACCGGCAGCCCAGGCGTCCATTGATTCCAGTGGCAATGTAGCACGAGGCACAGAAGTGGTGGCATACCAGATAGGCAGCCCCAGTAGGCCAACAACGAGCCAGAAGCATAATATTATCCATCGACGTGTCTTGATGTCGATTGAAGATTCCGGTGGGGGCTTCTTGGGAGCCAAAGCGGCATGGACTACATCAGTGGGCGTGTCTTCTTTCGAACCGCCATTTCCATGAGAGTCCATGTCTTTTCGGGCTTTGGTCATCAACAATGGACTGGTCGGATAGGGGAGGTCAAGATGGCAGTATGAACAGAAGCTTGGCAGTAGTGGGGCCAAGTGTATTGTGATTGGCGGAATGCACGCAAGCCACAATATGCAAGTCTGAGAGTGCTAAAAACAGGCTTGGGGCTGAGCAAGTCGAGAGTTGGAAGTCGGTCACCTTTTGGGTGAGAGGTATGAGATGTACTTGGTGCTGTGCTCTGGAGTATCGTGTATCGGTACCTTGTTGTCGTTGAGGCGCATCGTCAATACTACTCACTCTTGTCACATCTTATTCCATATACTTAGATTCTTTTCCTTACATACCCACCTCCCCACCTACCTGCCTTTGGTAGACTCGACTCACGACGACTGTTGGCAACAAACGGTTGACAGCCCACCCTCCATCATCACACAGATTCTGCCTGTCATATCGTCATCTCGAGCGTCTGTGCGCCTGTTGAGTTGGATCCATTCCGCGGACAGGCATATCAATAAAGGTAGTCGTCTTGTACTCTACGCCTTTCCAGGCTCGTCGAGGAGTCCTCTGGTGTTGCAGACATGGCCGTCTATCTCAAGCGCACCCTGCAGTCAACAGACAAGGCTGAGAAGACAAAGGCAGCGATTGTATGTGCATTCTACATTTACCAGATGGCGCCCTGAACTAACCCATGCTCAGGTTGTTGGCAGTGTCGGAGCCGCCTTGGTCTTTGCCATTATTGTCTTCTTCATACTCCGCTCTCTTCGCTATCCCAAGCAGGTGCGACAAGCCCTGGCTCGTTCTCGTGCTCAGAAACCTCGTCGATCATGGCGGCACATTTTCCGTCGAAACAATGGCCAGTCTCGCACGACAAATACAAGCGAGATGACGCAGGATCCCGAAGCTGGCGTCAACAGGCATACAAGCGTCCGCAGTGTGGCCACTCTACCCGCCTATTCAGCTGTACCACGGGAAAACGAAGGTGTCATAGGTCGCGAGGGAGAGAGAGCCGGCATGGATACAGTCGTTGAGTTTCCCGAAACGAACCAAGAGGAAGAGAGCAGACGTGAGGAGGAGATGGAATCGCTATGGCGCATTCGTCAAGAACGGAGGAGAGAAGCCGCCGCACGAGAGAGTCGCCGGGAGAGACGACGAGAAGCACGTGCTCGTGGTGATCAAGACGCTCTGAATGCTTTGCGCCATGAGACCATGTTGAGGGCGACTTTGGAGCGTGCAAACGGTTCAAATGTCATGATCGCCGAGCACAATTCCAGGCCACGAGAACGAAGAACCAGCGCCGTAGCCTACGGAGACTTGGGAGTCGCTCGTCATGACGGCACAAGGGTCAGAGCAAACTCGGTCGAGTCCGATAGCAGACCTCTTCTCGACTCCATGGCTAACACGGGTACTGCTGGTTCTATTCGCCCATGGATTTCTCGAAGCAGCTTTTCCACCCATCATCGCATGGTCTCTGCCTCATCCGTCCTCACAACCGATAGCGTGGACTCTGATCGTGATGGAAGCGAGTTTGAGGTCATTGCATTGCAACATCACTCCTCCCGGCCCCGCGTACACTCACGGTCACAATCGGTCAACCTGAGTCTTCGTCGTCCGTCGACTCAAACCCCCCGCGCTGACGGAGACCTTGGTGATGAAACTATTCCCCTTCCTGAGCCACCGCATTACGATGCCATGGGTTTCGAAGAAGCCCCTCCATACGAACATGACCTGAGTCGGGTCACCACATCTCAAGCACTAGATGATGAGAGCCAGCCACTACGACAAGAATCAGTAAACACTTCCTCATTCCTGCCCGAGATCTCGCGTCTACCGAGTATTCGCATCAACGACCAGACCTCGCAATACAACATTCATCCAAGACCCACGACCACATCCACCATCGACGAAGAAACGACATAACACAATCCCCACGACTCTCCTAGCCCTGTCATGTCTATCTTACTCTTTCCTACTTTTTCCACTCATATAGCTGCACACGATTTTTCTTCTTTTTTTTCTTCTTCTTCAGGATACCATATTACAGTTCGCAGCATTCGCTTTAAAGCATTGGCGTCAAAGGGGGTGGCACAGCATCTTCCAAAAGTCGATGCCACGACTATTTTTTTTTCTTCCTCCTACCTTTTTAGTACCCTCTTCTCTCTTCCCCCTTCCCCTTCTCTTTTGCTTCCGCAGGTGTGGCGGTATCTAGCCGAGTATATAATCTGGATTCAATCGAGAACTACTTGTTTGACAGTCCTTCATGTATACACCTACATATCATGATCGGGAGGAAAGAAATAAGATTGCCTCTGCACGCTCCAGGAACTATTTTGACGTTCCTGACAGGTAGATCGTCTCTTGTGTTTGTCACTTCTAGGCGAAAGGGAAGCACACTCAAGAATCGGGTGAGATATCATTCATCACAGTTTATAACTCAGCTATCAAGGTGAGTTTCATCAATAACCATGTCTTTGTAATCCTTCCTCTTCTTCATCCATGACATATCCCATCTCGACCGCTTATCCTTCCTTTGACGCTTTGCTTAATACCATCCATCCCCTGACTAGACACGAAGCGTCGCAACCTTGAAACAACATGAATCACAGTCAACTCCTCCAACAAACACACACAGAAGCAGAAGTTGAGAGATGTGATCTTACTCAACCAGTGCAAGGTGATCAAGCTTCTTCTGAGCCTCCACAAGCTTCTCCCTCTCAGCACGAAGCTCAAGTCGACGATTCTCTCTTTCGAGGTCCTCAGCAAGCAAAGAAGCGCAGTGATCCTGAGCATCGGCGTCCTCGAGCCTAAGTCCTCTCTTCAGCTCAGCAGGCAGCTCGGTAGTCAACTTGACCAAGACCTCAACCCGAATACCCTGGTCGACGTGATCAACA
Source organism: Dothideomycetes sp. NU30 (assembly GCA_026013035.2). NCBI lineage: Eukaryota > Fungi > Ascomycota > Dothideomycetes > Dothideomycetes sp. NU30. The sequence continues at coordinate 6,819 of BSBH01000035.1, forward strand.
AATCGCGACATGGCGAGATTGTAGTAACCCCGAATACTGGCCATGACCCTGACTTCATTATCGAAAATGTCTTCGCCGAGATCTGCACGGTGCTTGAGGTCGGTTCTTGCCTTTTCTCTGAGCTCGGTTTTGGTGAAAAGTTGGCGACCAGAAGTTTCTTCCTGAGCTTCAAGTTTCTCGCGAACGCGTTGGACCTCGCGGCCTTCGCGCAGTACCTCCAACTCGTTTGCCTTGTGGTATTGCAAGATCTTGTCGTTGAGGGTGATGGGTGTGTGTTGTTCGATTTTCAGGGTGCGGTTGGCATAGACAAGTTGCTCGGCCATGATGTGCGAGACGAATCTTCGGACTATGTTTGATGCTTCTTCGTAGAAGGTGGTGGCGATCCACTTTGCGCAGGCTTCTTGGAGGAGTCCTGCCAGAGAGATCTGGAACTCCTTGGTCACTTGGTCGATGAAGTCGAGCATTGGTTGGTCCCAGCCCTCCAATGTGAGCTTACGAAGGTAGTCCACTGCGCGAGGATCTACCTCGTTGGCCACATTAGATGAAGTGAGGCTGTTCAACGTCTCGCGAATCTCTAGCATGCGGAATGTCTTCTTGCCAGGTTGAGCGTTCGTGGTGGGGGTATTAGTGCGACCTTTGACAGTGCTGTCGAGTTTGATCTTTTTTGACGTTGAAGCGACTGGCGCTGGCGTGTGCTTCCTCTTGTTGTTGCTCTGAGAACCTTTGGGGCATGGTGTCGTTTCGACATCTTCATCCTCATCATCAGACAGCAGGGAAACATAGCCAATCTGACGGCGGTACTCGTCTGGAGTATTGACAAATAGAGTTGGTCGAAGTTTTTCAAGCTTTCTCAAAAAGCTGTTGCTAGTCTCTTTGAGTGTGTTTCGAAGTTGATTGCAAGAGGGCTTCGTGCCATCGACTTGCTTCTCGATCGATGAGGTAAAGACATTGAGAGCTTCCATTACGTGGCCTATGGCGTTGGTGGGTGGGTCGGGATAGCCGATGAGTTCGCTCTCGACTTGCTGCAGGCGAAAGTCAATTCTTGACCTGATGTCAGGCAGACTAGGAGCAGTTAGTCATCTGCATCTGAAAAACAACCTGTTCTTTCTGAATCATTCTTACCTGTCACGGATCTGGTCTAGCAGCTTCAGTGATAAGCTGTCTCTCAATTTTACGGTACCAAAGCGGTCCTGGAACGCTCGAAACTCTGTGGACCATGGCTCACTAGCAAAGAACAGTTCCTCAGTCTCACGAGCTTGCTCAGGCGAGGTCCCCTTTGTAAGCATGTCCTGAGAAGGCTGTTTGGTGACAAAGTAACCATGACCGACTTGGAAAGTCTTGCCATTCAAGACGTTGCGGATGGCAGTGAGTGGGCTACCTGGTTCGTAGCGGTCTGGTTTGGTCAGACAGCCAACAGTGCGGTACAATGCACCGCATTTTCCGATTAGCGCAGCACTGCTGGAGTTGGCAAAATCGGACTCCATGGGTCGAGCAAGCAGTACCAGCGAATTGTCTTGCTTGATGTAATCAGTTACGCAATTTTCGACCAAATCCACCAACCAATTGTCCTCGGTCATTCCTGTTTGACGGATGATGCCTGGAAGGTCTATGAAAGCGAGTGCGGGCTGACCAGGTGCTGTGATGTCTAGGATGACTCTGTTTGGCGAGAATTCGGCTTGAAAAGACAGATCGGGAATGCTTTCCTTGACCTGGTACTCCTTGGTAAGATAGTCCTCAGGCTTGTCCTTCGGGTTGAGTATTGCCCACTGCGCGCGCAGAATGATATCTTCAAGCTGAGCCTTATCATTCACGACCGCGAAGAGGGTTTCTGCGGCAGTGTTGGTGATCGACTCTTCACGCCACTTGCCATAGCGACCTTGGGATTGGCTGTTGTCGTGATAAACGTATCGTTTCTGAAGCGACACTCTGCATGACCAATGAGTATCATCGCTGAGCGTGATCTGCAGTGGGCATCTATGAAGGTTCAGTACAACGAAGGTGCATTCGGAATCTCGAAACTTACCTGGTACAAGTGCCGCTGCTGCGAGGCACGGTGATGCCACTGATGCCTTCAATCAGCGAGCTTTTGCCGGCGGATTGGTCGCCAACAACGATGATCTTTGGTAGAGGGAGATCTTTGGTTTCCACACCGAGCTGTTCAAGCTCTTTGATACCATGAACAAGCTTTTGTACACGTTTGCCGAGTAGCTCGAGCTGTCTCTTGGTGTGGGCGAACATCTCGTCGTTCTCGTTGCCAGCAGGTGGTGCATTTGTCACACCACCCATGATAGCGTCAGGGACAGATGTAGGAACGGGCGTGGCAGTAGCGCTGCTTGTGAAGCTGTTCGGGTGTAGTTGATCACCCGTCGGCTCTTCCATGGTAGATACTGACGTCTGCAATTGGCAAGAGTAGACTCGTCAACGGAAGAAAGATGATGTTGGGTTGAGAAACGACGTTTGAGAAAGAGAGAGAAGTAATCGTGTGGTGGCAGCACGGGTTAAATCAGAGGTGTGAAAGTAGAGCAACACGGCCAAGAAAGAAGGTGAGAGTGATGAAAGGGAACATTGTGATCCGAGGCAGAAGATAAGAGATGTGAAGCATTCAGATTGAACAAAGACTAGGAACAGTAGGGAAATAACAGAAGTGACCGGATGTTCTTGGACCTATTTTTCATTCACGACTACAAGCATGACGGACTTATGGGACGCTGCGAAAAAAAAAATGCTATCCTCATGTTGAAGCAATCTTCGTCGACCTCGCTGGATGAGCATCAAAAGAACGAAAAGACATGACAATGAAACATGATTGATTGCTGCAATTGGTGTAAAAGCAGAAACGTGCCTAGGCTTGAACTTGTCATTGAGAGAAAACAGGTCAACTGGACAACTAGGACGTGATGATGAATGAATACGAGAAGGAAGGACGCATGACTGTCAGGTTACACGCCATGGCCTAGCTGCACAAAATCGATAAAAAATCTCGAGCATGAGAAGTAAGGTGTAGGCAGTGGCCAGACCATTGAATAACGAGAAAGGGGTTATTGTAACATGAAGGACGTTGAGATGGAAGAAAAGAAGGCGATGCAGCAGGGAGTGAAAGGGGAAAAGCTGCGTCCCGCACCCGAGCGCCCTTGCCAAAGCTAAAGGCAAAGCACCCCTGGATTGCTGCTGATGGTGGGGTTCGACCTTCAAGGGTCGTTTCCCTTTGGAGAAGGCTGGAGCTCCTGACACGTTCGCATTCACGCTTCTCTCTTATTATAGTAATCCGTCATCTTTTTGTTTTCTTGATAAAGGAGAATAGCCCTGATCCTTTGCTTTATTGCTTTTGCACCTTTCCACAATACACATAATCACAATGGCGTCTCTGCAAATCCCCACAAGAGGTGGTAGAAACAATGCTCCTTCGACCAAAGCTGTCATCTTGGTGAGCTTCAGTGTACAATGCGACAGCTGCCAGCACAAACACTGACAGGATGCTCAGGTTGGAGGACCCAGCAGAGGCACCCGCTTCCGCCCGCTGTCTCTAGACGTTCCCAAGGTGAATTGAAACGCCGTCTTCTCCTTCTCCCACGCTCCCATGGTCTAACCCGTGTGGTTCATAGCCGCTGTTTGAGGTTGCCGGCAAGCCCATCGTCCAGCACTGCTTCGAATCCATTACCAAGCTGCCCGAGATCACCGAGGTCTTCCTTGTTGGCTACTACGACGAGACCGTCTTCCGCGACTTCATCAAGGACTCTCACCGCGAATACCCCCACATCTCTATCCGCTACCTACGCGAGTACACAGCTCTCGGCACCGCAGGCGGTCTTTACCACTTCCGTGATGCCATCCTCAAGGGCAAGCCCGACCGCTTCTTCGTCTTGAACGCCGATGTCTGCTGCTCCTTCCCTCTGGGTGAGATGCTGCGCCTGTTTGAAGAGAAGGACGCTGAGGCTGTCATCTTGGGAACCCGCGTCACCACCGAGGCCGCCACCAACTTCGGTTGTATTGTCAGCGACACACATACCAAGCGCGTTCTGCACTACGTCGAGAAGCCTGAAGGCCACATCAGCAACTTGATCAACTGTGGTGTCTACCTGTTCAGTACCGACTGCATCTTCCCCAGCATCAAGACAGCTATCAAGCGCCGTAGCGACCGTCCTCGCCTCCTTTCATACCCCTCATCCGAGGCACTTGACACTGGCGATTTCTCTTTGAACACTGCCGATGACGACGAGGACGCTGAGCGCAAGAACGAGGTCATCCGTCTTGAGCAGGACATTCTCCCTGAGCTGGCCGACAGCTCCAAGTTCTTTGTTTTGGAGACGACCGACTTCTGGCGCCAAATCAAGACTGCCGGCTCCGCCGTCCCCGCCAACGCCTTGTACTTGATGAAGGCCTTCCAACAACAGAGTGAAGAGCTTACTCCTCCCTCTGCCACCATTCTACCTCCCGTCTACATTCACCCTTCTGCCACTGTTGATCCTACCGCAAAGCTTGGTCCCAACGTCTCGGTTGGTCCTCGTGCTGTTATTGGTGCCGGTGCCCGTATCAAGGACTCGATTGTCCTTGAGGATGCAGAGGTCAAGCACGACGCTTGTGTGCTCTACTCGATCATCGGTTGGTCATCTCGTGTTGGCGCATGGGCTCGTGTCGAGGGTACTCCTACCCCTGTCCGTGAGCACAGCACCAGCATTATCAAGAACGGTGTCAAGGTTCAGAGCATCACCATTCTGGGCAAGGAGTGTGTTGTCGGTGACGAGGTGCGCGTTCAGAACTGTGTCTGCTTGCCATACAAGACACTCAAGAGGGTAAGTTGTTTTGCTCCATATATTAGATCAGCAATCACTAACTGGCTTTGACAGGACGTGAGCAACGAGGTCATCATGTAATCTCGCCATCGCAATTCCCTATTTCCTCTTATCTTTTTTCTTCTCTTCATACACACTTTTCCACGGTATTTGATCTGGTCGCTCAATTGGAGCAACAGGACGGCTCTCGAGCCTACGGCAGACGACATTGATGCAGGAAGAAAAAAATCGCCGGCCTCGTTGGGCATGGGTAGGCAATACAAGGCATTCGGAGTATACGGACAAAACAGCTCTTACATTACATTGTTTTCTTCATGATATCACAATCAGCGTTACTTCTTCCTCACTCTTCTTCACGCCACTGCAAATTGCGAGAAGAAGAAAACGTGGCGTATTTGATTTCATGTCTAGTGTTACTGAATTTGCTTTTTCCTACTACATGTGGACGACACGAAAAATGTCGACCTTGACAAGATCTCCGTGAAGCGAACATTTCGATGACGTTGACGAAGGCAGGTTGACTGGCTAGATGGAGGACTAGTCTGCGTTGCAGTCGTCTATTTGTGGGCTGCGAGAAACAAAGAGTCAGTAAACAGTACTAAACAAGACATTCACGGTGTGAAAAACTTACGAATACCCTCCTCAGGCATGGGCTGAACGTCAACGACCTCGGCGGCCTTGGGCTTCTCGGCCTTGTCCTTGTCATCCTTCATGAAAGGGAAGGTGAGAACCTCCTTGATGGAGTAGTTGTTGGTCAAGAACATGACCATACGGTCGATACCCATACCCCAACCACCGGTGGGAGGCAGACCGTACTCGAGCGACTGACAGAAAGTCTCGTCGACGAGCTGGGCCTCGTCGTCACCTTGTTCCTTCTGGCGAGCCTGCTCCTCGAAACGGAGACGTTGGTCGAAGGGATCGTTCAACTCGGTGTAAGCGTTGACGATCTCCTTCTTGCAGACAAAGGCCTCGAAGCGTTCGCAGAGGCCGGCGTTGCTGCGGTGGTACTTGGCCAGCGGGGACATCATTTGAGGGTGTCCGGTGATCATGGTGGGGTTGATGCACTTCTCCTCGATGAACTCGCCCACGAGCTTGTCGAGCATGCGGGCGTTGGTCAGAGGTGGAGAGCACTGGACGTTTGTCTTCTTGAGCATGCGCTTGAGGAACTCGTTGGTCTCGTCGGTGTGCAACTGGTCGCCAGGGGGGAACTTTTCGCCGCAGGCTTCCTCGAGGGCGGGGATCATCTCGATGCGCTTCCAGGGCTTGGCCCAGTTGACCGTGTAGACCTCGCCGTGTTGGGTGTTGAACTTGGTCTCGTAGCCGCCGGTCAGGTGCTTGACGAGGTTGGAGACGAGGTCCTCGGTCGTGTCCATGAGGTCGTAGACGTCGGCGTATGCTTGGTAGAACTCGCAGGTGGTGAATTCGGGGTTGTGGGTCAGATCGATGCCCTCGTTGCGGAATTGACGGCCGATTTCGTAGACGCGCTCGAGACCGCCGACGATCAGCTGCTTGAGGTACAGCTCGGGGGCGATACGCATGAACAGCTCCATGTCGAGCTCGTTGTGGTATGTCTTGAAGGGCTTGGCGGTGGCGCCTCCGGCAATGGCGTTCATCATGGGCGTCTCGACCTCGATGAAGTCGCGAGTGTCAAAGTAGTTGCGGATGTAGGTGACCATCTTGGAGCGGGTGATGAAGGTGCTGCGGGTGTGGTCGTTCATGATCAAGTCGAGGAACTTGCGGCGGTGACGCTGCTCCTGGTCCTTGAAGCCATAGTACTCGTCGGGCAACTGGTGCAAGCAGGGCGTGAGAAGGGTGACCTCCTGAGCGAACAGACTGAGCTCGCCCTCGTCTCTGTTGCGAGGATTGGTGCGGCCGGGGTAACCCTTGATGCCGATGATATCGCCACGGCGCAACAGCTCGTGCTGGTCGGCAAAGGAGCGGTCGCTGGTGTTCTCTTGCGACTGGCACATGATCTGCATGCGCACACCCTCGGCGCGCACATCGTAGAAGCAGAGGTTGGCTCCGGACGAACGCTTGTTGTAGATACGGCCGCCGATGGTCAAGACCTTCTCCTTGTCGTGCTCGCCGGACTTGAGGTGGCCAAACTCGCCGATGAAGTTGCGCAGGTCGTAGTTGACGTGGAACTTGTGAGGGTAAGGGTTGGGCTGGTGGCTGGTACGGAGCTTCTGCACCGCTCTGCTGCGGATCTCAAAGTATTGCTACGGAATCTTGGTTAGTCTGCTTGTTTCCTGAACACGGGACTCGACTGTTCGAGACATACGTTGGGGTTCAGGTGGGCCTCCTCCTCTTCGGCGCTGGCGGTCTTCTTCTTGGGAGGAGGGACCTTGGTAGTGGCGGCCTTTTCAGCCTTCTTGGCCTCCTTCTCGCGCTGCTTCTGGCGCTTCTTGACTACGATTTGTCAGACGAAACCGCCCTTTCTTTCCATAATTCCAATTGGGAGAAACCACGCACGCTCGGTCTTGCTGACCTTCTCGCCGGTGGCCTCGTCGAGGTACAGCGTCTGGCCGGCGCTGTCTCCACCGGTCGTCAGCTCTCCGACCTTCTGGGTGACATCGTTGACTGCCTCCTTGACAGTGTTGACTGCTGCTTGTGCTTGGTCTGCCATGTTGACTGACTGTGAGTTGGGTAACAATCGGAAACCCTGCCCTTCCTCTACAATTCGTGAATAGTCAAAATTTCAAGACTCATACCTCTAGTCAGTCATGGGTCTTGGCGCGGGGTCTTTTTTGGCTCTCCAATTTCTCCAATCTCGAACCGTCACCCTGTCTCTCCTCAAAACAGCTACCACAAGGGTGTCAAAATTCACTGGGGATCTCACTCATACAGATGCTATACAAAGTGGACTATATATATACAGAAAACCCGAGACCACCATCAAGAGGTCCATTGAGAGCCCCGATTCAGGATAATATCAAGGCTCTCAATGGACTTGTTCATTATAGCTTCGAGTTTTCTGTGTAACAATGAGTCGTCTTGACGGCATTGTGTTCGTGGAGAGTCTCATGAATATTGACCACCTCAAAGATGTTTATTTCAAAGTGGGTATCTATTGGCCATCTATCTTCAAGGATAATTGCTGTTTAGGCAAAGCAGGTCTTCCAACCGCCTCCGTTTCGGACAAAGGACAAACTATCCACGAAAGCACTGAGCTCACATCTACCCAGGCGATCCGCACCACAGTTCTGCAATGGGATCACTCGGTCATTCACAATCACTCTCACAAACTCTTCTCTGTGACCGGCACACTGCATCTTCTCAAAGTAAGCTCTAGCAGCAAAAGGCACTGTGTAGGCCGCCGAGTACCCCTTTGTCTCTTGCACTGTCTCTATAGTCGTGTTTGACAATGGTGCAGTGCTGTTATACAGGCCCAGGGCGAAGAAGATGGCGGTCATGTCGTTATCGTGGCTAAAGTCTGCGTAAAGTGCTCTGTCGAGCGGGAATGTGGCATTGTTGCTGTCAAGAGTACGGTTTGTTGATGTGTTGTCCATAACTGGCTTGTTGGTTAGACGTGCAATGAGCTCGTTGGCGAAACCTATGCCTTGAGTGGGTCCCAATGGATTACCAGCACCATAGCCATAGTACTTGTTCAGCGTCTCGTAGTAGCTGTAATTATGCCATTCTGTCTCGGTAAACAGCGAGCAGAAGGCCGAGATGGTTCCGTTTGAAGATGCTACTGTGTTGAAAGGACAAAGGTCCATCATGTAGATGACTTCAGTCTGAGATAAGTTCGCTCCAGGAAGATCAGCATTGAGCCTTGCTTGAATAGGTGGTACAAAAATTCCCGCCCAAGTAGCTTGAGCGGCACCAGCGATATCCGAGTCTGGTCCATCCTCGAAACTAGTACAGAGATCGTGATTCAAGGTGTTGTTGCTGCCCTCGTCTTCACTGATGACCACATTGACAGTGGGATAAGCATGGTTTGCTCTCCAGTCCCCAGACTTTGCTTGAGTGAATCCTTGAGTCCAGTTTTGTGCAGATTCGACGACACGTGCCTCACCAGAGCTTCGGACAAAGGGCACGGCTCTACGAGCGAGTTTCTCGTATCTTTCATAGTACTGGTCTCCGGAGTTTACCATCTCCTGTTGACCAAACTGTGTGAGTTGATCGGCTCCTAACGTGTACTCATAGGACCCAAGGAAGGCATATTTTCCAGTGTATGCGGATTTGGCAACATGACTGTGTATCTTGTTAATCGTCTTGTTGTAAGCCGTGGTCTTGGAAGATGTTGGATCTCTGGCTCCGTGTCTGGACAGGACGTTGACAAAGGTCACTGAACAGGACGGAGGGACGTTTGCAGAAATCTCAGAAGGTACAGAAAAATATGGCGAATACTGTCCCCAGTAATGTGATATCTCCGGCTGACATTGATAGCCTTGTTGGACTGAATCACACGTTTGTTGTTTGGGTATAGTATGGCCCGAAGAGCTGATGAGTGTCAACTATATGATGGGGGAATGAAAGCCGGCTAAACGAACCTTGCGATAACGCCGAAGGCAAAGAGACTGGCCACTGTAGAAACCATGATCACTGCGGCACGACAAACTGCTTGCATTCTAGACTTCCGTCCAAGAGGAGTACCATCGTCTTTATATACACTCTGCGCCGCCCATTTAGGCAGCACGTGGGCATTGTGTTCTTCAGGCATTCTTGAAAAGTTGCCAGGATGGTATTTTACCGACCCGCATCTTTAGATCTCTAGGTTGAACAGTCTCCTATCTGGGAGGGAAAGCTCTTGTATGTAGATGAGCAGTCTTCCATGTTTCAAGTGTGACAACCAGCGAAATGAGCACGTGGAGATGTTTCCATGTCTGTGCGTTCGCTGGCCAGTGACCACACAACAGCCAAGAAGACTACATGAGGGCGTCAAAATTCACCAGAGGTTCTCAATAGCAAGCATAAGCCACCAAGGTGAAATATACACAGGTGTTCAGAGAGACCAAGACAGCTATGAAGAGGGCCGTTGAGAGCCCCAACTCATCGTAATCATGTCGGGCTCTCAACAGACCCTACCCCGGTAGCCTCGATTCTTCTGAATATGTATAGGTCAATCTGATGACCGTCGTGTTTGTTGAGAGAAGGTCCCTCGTCAATGAAGTGATCTAGATCTTTGAGAGTTTCCAGCAAAGACAATGCCATTGAGACGGTCTATGTATGTACGGAAAGACCGAGACGACTATTCAGAGGGTCCGTTGAGAGCCTGGCATAATTTTTCTATATTGAGGCTCTCAACGAAGCCTGTCCATACATGTCTCGTCTTCCTGTACATACATAGGTGTATGTAATGGCATCATATTTGCTGAGAGATATTAGGCCCTCTCAAAGCGTCACGCGTATCCCAGGCTCCATAAAGATGCGAGTAAGCAGGATATAGAGGAAGAAGACTGTGGGAGGAGGCCTGCTGAAAGCCTAGACTCATATCACGGATTGGTGGAGGCCCATCGTTGCTATTGTTTGCATGCTAGCAATGTCGACTTCGGATCTTGGTGGAACTCCTGCCCCGAATGAATCTGCTGGTCATGGTGGATAAATTTCCTACTAGTAGTGTGCTCGTTTGTAAAGAAACCAAAGCCTCGATAAAGCGATCATCTGAACATGTGTCCAAGCAAGGTTGGTGGCTCGTTTGACACCTCTGTAATCGAAGCGAAGTTTAGACAAAGCAGCCAGAATCAATAAGACTATCTGTGCAGCCGCTGATGGAGGATGACTGTATCAACTCAGACAGATCTGACCATCTGATCAGCAGTTCGAGGATATAACGGCCTGGCTCTGGCAGAGACAAAGGCGAGGCTGTCTCTTCGGCATGTTTCAAGCGGAGTTAAGACGAATTATAGGCGTGTTTGTAGAGACAAGAGTACATCAGCGATGGAGCAAAATAGGCAGTACTGTGCTTGGCTGACATAGACTACCTATGGTTGACGGGCTTTATTACTCATTCGACAGCGTGTCTGTTTGTCGCCCACCAGAGAACAATAAACAGTAAAGTGAGATAGTAGAATAACTTTCCAATTACATATGTGGGCATTAAAGCAGGGGATGAGGCTCAAAAATGCCCCGGGGTCTTGACAGCACGATGACACCTGGGCGAATGGAAACTGACTAATTAATTAGTGCTTAATCTGGCAAGCGCCGGGAGAGAACGCCAGTAAAACGTAATCTCCGTTATCACCATCAATTTTCTGAGCGATGACGGATGAGCGGCACAAAACGAAGAGGGGGATTATAAAGAGTATACAATACAAGTTTGTCCAAATGGCTGACATTTGACATTGGTGTTGTGTAGAGGCAAATGCACTTATCAGTCAACGCCTTGGACATAAACACTGACAGACGTCGTCTCTGCGAGCTGGAACGGCACAAATACCGCTTTTTGTAACTTTCATAACAAACTCCAATCAGGCGAACATCGAAAATGCAGCGGCCAAAACAAGAGCTAGAAACCCGGCAGGATCTACCGCCCCAGTCCATTGAAGATGCAAATCCCGATCGAGACGAGGACGAGAAAACTATGCGTGATGAGAGAGCTGGAAAGATGCATGGCCAAACCCAATCCGGAGATGAGGAAAGCGGGAAAACAATACTCGAAGGCGGCGACGAAGCACCTGCAACAAACACCAAAGAGAAAGAATTTGAGGTCACTTGGGACGGTGATGACGACCCTATGAATCCCAAGAGCAAGCCTTACTTTCGCAAATGGATCATTGTTATCATCGTCAGCTCGAGCTCGCTATGTGTGACTTGTACAAGCGCGCTCTACACAAGCACGTATGGTCAATTGATACCAGAATTTGGCACTTCAAGAGAAGTGGCTACTTTGGGTCTCTCCTTGTTTGTCGTTGGCTTGGGTCTGGGCCCAATGCTCATGTCACCATTATCTGAAGTACGTTGCCGATGCCCAAGCATCATTATGAGTGACTGTGTTGACCCGTTCAAACAAAACAGTTCTACGGACGACGCCCTATATACATCGCCTCATATGCGTTATTCCTGATATGGTTGATTCCCTGTGCCGTGGCACAAAATACAGCGACTATGCTTGTCGCCAGATTCTTCAATGGCCTCTGCGGAAGTGCATTCCTGTCGTAAGTCAAGTGATCAAATTGACTATGCAGACACAATGCTAACTCGCTTAATCACAACAGTGTGGCTGGAGGTACTGTCGGAGACTTGTTCTTGAGACACCAGCTTTCTTTGCCGATGGGTGCGTTTGACCTCATGAACAATCAAATGAAACGTGCTGATGTGGTACAGCATTCTACACTGCATCCCCATTCGTTGGACGTAAGTACAATCGCAGCCCGTATGGTAGGGAGACATGCTTACAATGTCGACAGCCGAGGTGGGTCCAGTCGTAGGAGGTTTTATCAACTATTATACGAATTGGGTAAGTTTTTCCCAAGAAGTGTATTCAGTGACAAGTAGTGCCTCTTTGCTTTCTTTCTACAAGACTTTCTCTGCGACAGCTCCTCTGCCTCTGCACCTGTCAGAACGGGAGGGCTGCTAAGAGCTACCGGTCTGGAGATTTATTCAAAACAAGCGAGCTTTGTTTCGTCGTATTACTCCTAGTGTCCGGTGCACGCTGACTTCTGTGTTGTAGAGATGGACTTTCTACGTCTTGTTGATCTGGTCTGCTGTACAACTGACTGCAATTATCATTCTGGTTCCGGAAACCTATCATCCAGTGCTCCTTCGTCAGAAAGCCATCAGGCTGAGAAAGGAGACAGGCAATGAGGCTTGGCGAGCTCCAATTGAGAACATGGACAAGTCTGTCCTCAAGACTGTAGCCTGGAGCTGCGTCAGACCTTTCCAACTTCTATTCCTCGAGCCAATGTGCTTGAGTCTCTGCACGCTTTCAGCTATTCTCCTCGGAATTCTCTATTTATTCTTTGGTGCATTTCCTGTAAGTTTCGAAAGGCTCAAAGCACTTTTCGGAATGCTAATCGTGTTCAGCTCGTCTTCGAAACCAACCAGTATGTCCGAACTCAGCTTGTCAGAGTCTAACCTTGCAACTAACAATATCGTTTTCTAGCGGGTTTGTATTATGGCAGACCGGACTCACTTTCTTAGGAATATTCGTCGGGATGATAGCAGGTGTCTGCTGCGATCCGTATTGGCGGAGGAATTACGCCCGGCTCGTCAACAAGAACGGAGGCGTGTCTGAGCCAGAGTTTCGTCTACCGCCAACAATCTTGTAAGTGTTCCAAGTGTTGGACAGCTACTGCAGGTCGAAGTTGCTGACAATGTCACTAGGGGTGCTGTTCTGGTGCCAATCGGCCTGTTCGGTGAGTGATGTCAGGATGTGTTTTTGGGAGAGATCATTGGGTGGCTGAATCAAGGCAATCGCAGGGTTTGGTTGGACAACTTATCCTTCGGTAAGTGGCGCTACGTGCTTTATGCATCCCAATATGGCCTCGGCATTCGTTGGGAGAGGGGCTATTGGCGGTCGAGTATCAATGGATCTCGGCCACCCCGCCATGTATTCCCACTGGCCCGAAAAGAGCATGTCACGGCATCATATGGGAGCCCAGGACCATGGAGAAGATAAAGTGCCCAGCTAACCTCTCCGTGCTGCAGGTACATTGGATTGGTATGGCTTTGAGTTTGGTGTGCCGCATGTGCATTGCGAACAACTGACGGGTGATGATAGTTCCAGTCGTGTTCAGCGGTATCTTTGGACTCGGGTAAGAGACGCAGGCACAGTATGCACTACAAGGAGCGTCTGCTAAACATAACCCAGGAATATTTTTGTCTTTGCAGGTGTGAGTAATAATGCTGGACGAGTCATGAAACACGATCGGGGCACAAGCCTCAATCAGGACAGACACGTGCTGACGACAGTTACCAAGGTCTTTACGTTCCTCGTTGAGTGTGTAAGTACATTGCAGTGGGGTGGCTGGCAACTGGCAACGGAGCGGACCGCACGATCGCCACAATGCTTCTTCAGACGACCTTGTCTAGATTTGGGCATTTATGCTGACGATTATAGTATCCCTTGTATGCAGCCAGCGCTCTAGCTGCGAACAGCTTCGCTCGTTCGTCGTTTGCTGCTGCGTTTCCGCTGTTTGGAATTCAGGTTAGTCGCTCTAATTGGACCGAGAAAGGGGCAGCGCAAACTAATGCGAAATCCATCGACAGATGTACAACAGTAAGTGGATTACTATTGAGGCTTGCGTTGAAGTAGCGGTCACTGATTCGGACTCGATCAACAGAGCTTGGATATCAATGGGTGTGTACAGAAAAAAAACAAATCATCGAGCAAGCGATGGATACGAGATGCTAAATTGAATCGACAGGCGTCATCGCTACTGGCATTTCTGGCGTTAGCAATGGCCCCATTCCGTAAGTCAGACCCAAGAGAATCATGTACCATGACGAACGTGCTGACCCTGGCATAAGCGTACCTATTCTTCAGTAAGGAGTATCAGATAGCGAGCGGAAAACGTGGGTTGGAATGCTGACACACGATACAGGATACGGCAAGCGGCTAAGAAAAGGATCGCGATTTGCACAATCGTGAGGACCGGTTGACGGATTGGGATGAGATGGACAGAAATAGATGAAGGTGTGCATGGACAATACATGAAAGGTGCATGGACTGGGAGATAGGGTTCCACGTGAGACGGTCGAGCAATGTACCACACCAGCAGGCATTGGCAGGCACACGGCTTGGCTGGGGGAGGGTGGTGATAGGTGCGGCCGAGTCCCAGGCATAAAGCTGTATGTATGCACTAATAATACCTTATACATATGCGACATGGGAACATGGCATGGTCCAACCGTCAACATGGTCAAGCCTCAGCGGGGTTTTGGTAGTCGGTCGGTCGGTCGGTGATCAGGATCAGAGGGCGAGCCCAGAGAAACGGGGAAACGGTCTTGGCACGTTCCGCTCCTCCACCCGTACCTGCCTGCCTGTTCTTCGTGGAGAAGGAGCAACGGGTCTTGTCCACCATGTTTGATGCAATTTGATCTGTCGCATTATCATTCACATCGCCTCGAGATAGTCTCTGCATCGCACCACGGCTGAGTCTTGAGATCCGTGCTGGCTGCTCTATAGATTTGGACGGACGTATCGGACGAGAGACAGAGCATCGAATTGAGCGATAGACGACCTAGAGCAAAGCTTCCCACCACTCGCGCGACCCGGCACAATGGCAGACGCATCATGACTGCAAGCGAGGTGACACAGACGCAGACGCATTGTACATACAGTACCACTCGTAACTACCTGCCTACATACATACATACACACACACGCACACGGATACTTGGACGACGTGGTGAAGAACGGACGGACTGGCCATCTGAGTGACCGAGACGGTGCCTGCCTTCCTGCCTGCTTACCTTGTACCGCCAGAGCGGACCATTGCCTTCAGCCGGATCTTTGTGCGACTGCGCATGGAGCACTGCACTTCAGCCCACGCGTGATCTCACATCCACCGACCTGGGACTTTCTTTGGCATACACTCGACGGGAGCCTGCAGAAAACGTGCGCCTGAGCACCTTGCAACAGCTCCCGTGCCACACCAGCGGTCCCTTTTGTATATCATGACCACCGACGCCCTCACTCTGAACCACAACCCCTCGCCCTCGCCCTCGCCCTCGCCCACCACTCGCCAATCTCCCCCGCCATTGCCCCCACAAATGCCCGAATCCTCGCTCGAAGACCGCTCCATGAGCGCCGACAAGTCCCCGGATGCTGCTTCTGCTGCCATCAAGGACAACTCCGACTCGGCCACCAAGCGCACCAACGCCAAGGATCCCTCCAGGCCGCGCCGGAAAAAGGCTCGCCGAGCCTGCTATGCCTGTCAGCGCGCCCATTTGACTTGCGGTATGTTTCGTCTCTCCGCGCTGCGC
This sequence comes from Dothideomycetes sp. NU30, assembly GCA_026013035.2. NCBI lineage: Eukaryota > Fungi > Ascomycota > Dothideomycetes > Dothideomycetes sp. NU30. Next base: position 22,481 of record BSBH01000035.1, read on the forward strand.
TCGGTGCGAGAGGCCATGTCTTTCTGACTTGCACAGGTGACGAACGGCCGTGTCTGCGCTGTATCAAGCGAGGCTTGCAAGATGGTTGCCACGACGGGGTGCGGAAAAAGGCCAAATACCTCCACGATGCCCCCAATGAAGCTCTTGTCCCGCAGCCCTATCCCCAGATTCACCGATCCGCTTCGGCCACAGACGTTTCTTCTCTGGGCCAGCCTTCAAATTACTTTGCTACACCTGTCCCACCTCAGCCCTTTCCTGGATTCGCCCAGACCCCTTCCTCGGCACCCATCCACTCACCCTCGACTGCCGATTCTCCCCTAGTAAATCCGTACGCCCCTTCCCAGAACATGGTCACCCAACCCTTCCCCACTGCCTCAACCCAGCAGATGCCACCGCCTCGGGAATCTATATCTTCCATAACCCATACTGCTCCTCCTGATAGCAAATCTGCACAAAACTTCGCTGCTCCCTTTTTCGATCCTGCCGATCCATCTCTTTTCAATTTCGATATATCCAGTCTGAACTTTGGCAATCACTACGGAGCTCTCGAGTTCGGCATGTTAGGCCACATGTCTTCTGGCGCCGTCGAAACTCCAGACACCGACAACACTAATCTCATGACTTCTATGGCTTACGATCCTTCAAATCCCGATTACACATCGGCCTCCCTTCCGTACAATAACACGTCTTTCACAGACTGGCAACGAGACTCGGCACCTCGCCAGAACAGCAGCGGCCAAATATTCGGCGCTTCTGTTACGGCGGACAATGGCTATGACGGGTCTCTTAATTTCACAAATGCATTTGCCATTGGTGAAAACGGATCCATCTCTAGTGCAAGTCCGAGTGGCAACATCATGGACTTTGGCACGGGATACAACTCGAGTCCTGTCGCCTCGACAAATCATCTAATGCCTAATCCGGGTCAAGATTACAATCGTATACAAAATCGACCAAACATCAGGAACAGTTTTTCGGCCAACGACATCCACAACCAGCGAAGCGTCAGTTCTAGGAGGAGACGTGACCCGTCCGACATATACAAGACGGTCACTGCGCCTTACTCATACACGACTGGCTTCCATGCTCTAGTCGCATGCGTACAAAGACGGTACTCGCAACAAAAGACGGCACGTATTGCTCAAGCGCTGGCAGCCATTCGACCTTCTTTCATCTCGTGTACGAAGCAGCTACTGGTTGACGACCTGATATTCATGGAAAAGTGTTTCCAAAGGACGCTCTTCGAATACGAAGACCTACTCACCGCATACGGCACACCGAGTCTTATCTTGCGACGAACGGGCGAAGTGGCTGCCGTCAGCAAAGAATTCTCATTACTTACGGGATGGTCGAAGGATATCTTGATGGGCAAAGAAGCCAACTTGAACGTCAACATCGGTAATGCATCTGGCAGTCAGACGGGCACTAGCACGCGCGGAACGGTGACACCTCGAGCACCAAGTGGCGCGGAAACGGCCGGACGACTACAAGCAGTGCTTCTGCCAGAGCTCATGGAGGAAGACAATGTGATCGAATTCTACGAAGACTTTGCCAAGCTTGCATTTGGCGACTCTCGAGGTGTCATGACCAAGCCATGCAGACTACTCAAGTACAAGACCAAAGACGATGCTGGTTGGGGCATGGAGGGTGCGAACGAGAGGAACAAGGGACATGCAGGCAGCAATGGGAAGCTCGTTAGCGGCGAGTCAGGCATGAACTCGCTGGGTGAACGTGATGGCAAAGTGTCTTGCATGTATTGCTGGATGGTTAAGCGAGACGTTTTTGACATTCCTATGATGATTGTCATGAATGTAAGTTCTTACGGGCGTAGGTTGATGAAGCAGGAAGCAGAGGCAGCTAACGCGAGTTGTAGTTCCTTCCGACGATCTGACAAGCTTGTTTTGTCTTGGGATTGCAATAAAGACAGGGTGTCATGGGAAGGTTGATCTCTCAGCAGGATTGGTAGCATAAGGCCGTAAAAGCACACAGACATGGATGGGTAATGGTGCATGGCATAATGAGACTAAGGTAGTTGTTTGGGTAGATGATTAATTGTTCTTCGGCGAGAGAAGCAAGAGAAAAAGAGAGACGCGTGTTCCAGAGAAGCGATCACGCATTGCATGCTTCTGCTAGCGCTGCATAGTATTGAGATGGATTACATACAGCAAGTCGATAAGATAGGTAGTTGATTCTTTTTTTGAAGATATCCTGCAAGGAGCTAGCCCTACGTACAGATACACACTGCGGTCTCTTGGTGTCATAGATTGAGTGCATGGTTGGGTGTTTGATGCCAGTCAAAAGAATAAATGGAATATGCAACACACTCGGCCTTTGGTACTCCATGATATATAGATTAGATGGGAGACACCGATGAAGGATTGCGGTGAATGCACGGCATGGCATTTGGCTTGGCATGTCGCAAAATGAGGTAATTTAGCCAAAAGAGCGATTATTATTCCCTTCCCACCCCACCAAGGTGGAATGGACTAATGGAGGGGGTGGGTGGTGGGGAAATTTTTCTGGGAACGACGAATCGTCAGAAATGTTGAAGCTTGGTGTCATCCAACAAGGATTCTTGAGAGCAACGACAACTTGGACACCTCCATCATCTCGTAGTATTCACATAGGCTTCCGCAAAATGGCCGACGTTGCTAGCACATATTCCGGTAAATCAACATTTGTTCTGACTTTTCATTCGTTCTTTGCATCTTTTCATTCAACCATTTCTTTCCACCATGACGCGACCTTGAAAAAAGAAAGAAAAAAAGAATAGCTGCACAAGCTATAGAAACACCCACAAAAGACAACGAGAGAGAGAGGCAGGAAGAAAGAAAGAAGTATGACAAAACTGACATTTGGCCCGCGTGCAACCCAACAGATCCCATCCACATCGCCGTCATTGGCGGCACAGGACTGCAATCCCTCCCAGGCTTCACCCATGCCGCAACCCTGAACGTCTCAACACCATGGGGAACCCCATCCTCCCCCATCAGTGTCCTCCACCACACCTCCCCTTCCTCGGGCAAACCCATCCCAATCGCATTCCTCTCCCGCCACGGTCTCCACCATGAAATCGCTCCTCACGAGGTCCCAGCCCGCGCAAACATCGCCGCTCTCCGTTCCTTGGGTGTCCGCACCATCATCGCCTTCTCCGCTGTCGGCAGCTTGCAAGAGGCCATCAAGCCCCGTGATTTTGTCGTTCCTGACCAGGTCATCGATCGCACCAAGGGTATCCGTCCTTTTACCTTTTTCGAGGAAGGTATGGTCGGTCACGTCGGGTTCGCCGATCCCTTTGACAACAAACTCGGTGCTGTGGTGAGGAAACTCGGTCACAGTCTCGAGGGCGAGAATGTGCATTTGCACGACAAGGGCACCATTATCTGCATGGGTACGTTGAATCACTTTCAAGAAAGCAAGAGAAGGAGAAGAAGAAGAAGAAGAAGGAGAAGAAGAAGAAGAAGAAGGAGGAGGAGAAGAAGAAGAAGAAGAAGAAGAAGAAGAAAACTAAGAGAATGATGGTACTGATTGGGATCAAAAACAGAGGGACCTCAATTCTCGACCCGCGCGGAATCACACATGTACCGCTCCTGGGGCGGCAGCGTCATCAACATGTCCGTCCTCCCCGAAGCGAAACTCGCCCGCGAGGCCGAAATCGCATACCAGATGATCTGCATGAGCACCGACTACGACTGCTGGCACGAGTCCGGTGAAGACGTGACGGTCGAAATGGTCATGGGCAACATGAAGGCCAACTCCGAAAACGCCCGTCGTTTCGTCGGTGGTGTGCTCGATGAGTTGGCCAAGGAGGAACACTTGGATCTTGTCAAGGCGAAGCATTTGGAGGGCCAGACCAAGTTTGCGGGCGGTATTACCAACCCGGTTGGCAGAAAGGAGGCCGCCAAGAAGAAGTTGGGTTGGTTGTTCCCCGGCTACTTTGACTAGGTTTGAGTTGGTGGTTGTTAGATGGCTGAGGGATATAGTAGAGATAGAAAGTGAAATGTGGTTTCGAAGCAGTCACTCTCAGTTCTCAAATGCCTCTCTTTAGTGTTACAAGAAGCATAAACCAATGGTAGCTGTACAAGTAGTGTTATAGTGCTGGATCTGAGATGTTCCGTAGAAACCATGCTCAGTTTCATACTTTTCCTGCTTCAAAAAACGATGTCGTGTTTGCATTGGATTACAAAGTCAAGCTCTGCTAGATTTCATGTATATTTCATATGCTTTTCCTCTGCGGGCGACACCATGCACATTGTTCATCCCCTCATTCCGTGTCCATAACTTTGTTTTTCTGCCTTCATGACCGGTATATCGCACTTAAATGGCGTTCTGAACGCTCGTTCGCCCATGTCGAAGGCTTGGAGGTGAACCTATAAAGTCGTTCTGCTCGTGTGAGACGGAGATTTTCCATCTTTGTGATTAAAAATTCAGTCCAAAAGCATATTTGAACGATAATTACTTTCGAGCAGGCAATATCAAGAACGGTGGTTTGTGGGAATCGTGATTCCAGACCAACGTCTCACTCCATCATATCGGCCCAAGATTTCTTCTCAGTACCAGGCGTAACGATTTCATCAACTTCTTTAACCGCTTCAGCCTCCTTGACCGCGTCAGCTTTATTCTTGGTCGGAAAAGCCATGACGGGCGGTGGACCAGCCTCTGACTTCGATGCCGTAGTCTTGGTAGCAGCCGCAGCAGGCAAATCGGGGAAATCGTTGGCTCTCGGCACATTCTGATGTTGCTGTTTGTCGTGTTGGGAAGCGTTTGCACCTTCTCTACCTCCTCGTGCACCACCTCTTCCTCCCCTACCACGTCCGCCTCGTCCTCTACCTCTGTCCTCGAGGTACATGTACTCCCTTCCATCAGTATAATCCTCACGGTCACCGTTGAAACCCGAAGAACCTTCAGCACCCCGTGTCCCAGCAATTCCTCCGTGAGCGCCTCTGCCTCTTCCGCTCTGCTGTCTCGGGCCCCCAAACGCATCCGCATCGTCGGGTTTCTCGGCATCCCATTCCCTGCCACCAATAGCTTTGAGTTTACGCAAACGGTTCTTTTCCCGCTCGCCCATCATCTGTTGTCGATCTCTGCGCTCCTCTTGTCTTCTCTTTGTGGCTATTTCTTCGCGTTCGGCGAAGGAGGCTGCGTCCGCTTCGGCGCGTGCGTGTGCTGCCGTCAACGCGGCGTTTTTCAACGAGATGCGGGACATTTTCTCGGCTAGCTCTTGTTCTGACAACTTGGGTTTGCGCAGACCGCCTGTCGCTGTGCGGTCTCCGCGTACGGATGTTTTTGTGGGTTGGGAGGGTTCAGCTGAGGTGATTGCTGGTTCTGATTGTGCATTGTTGCTGGTCTCGGTGTTGGACCTTGGTGCTTTGGGTTCCGTAATACTCTTTGGTGGTCTAGGTTCAGGGTTGTTGTTGTTGTTGTTGCGGCCTCGACTGCCTCTTCCTCCCCGCCCTCTGTTGTTGCGTCCACGTGATGATGCTGAGCTTGTCGATGGAGCTTCCGTTTGTGTTTGCGAAGCTGGCACCGGTGCTGGTGCTGGTTCTGGCGCTGTAGTAGTCTTTTCTTGTGCTGTGGGTTCGTCCTTTTGGTCTTGAGTTGCTACTTCTTGCTGTCCGGGTAAAGGTTGTATCTCGTCATTAAATAGGTCGTCCGGGGCTCGAGTTTGCATAGACTGGTCATATTGGATATCATCAAAGAGATCGTCTTGCTGTGCTCCGGTTTGCGCAAACTCGTCCATCTTGTCTGTTATGTTGTTTATCTGGAGGGAAAAGATGACAGAGATCATCAATTGAAGCTTCGAGCATCTGTCAATTGACGTACATGAATGTAGGCTACAGCTTGATGTGTAGGCAACTCATCCCCACGTTTCGACCCCTTCGGATGCCTTCCATAGAATCACGACCAGGTGGGGGAGGCCTACTCTCGGCAAACACATCAACATCACTAGCCACGACCGCAGTTGACGTATGTACAGGGCCTTGAAGAGGTAGGACTTTCAAAATATGAACTGTGTTGTTTCAGAGTGAACAAGGTCACTGTATACGATGAGGTCCGCTTAGAGACTTCTCGTTCCCACTCTTCGCCTCGCGGTTCAGTACGGGATACCGATAACATCATAGTACAGTATCACAAACGCGCCTATGCTTGCCCAAGATAAGTAGAACGATTTCAGTAGCATACTCTCCATGGATGTGAGCTTATAGAAAGACGACTAAGCTCCTTAAAGGCAATTTGGGATGGAAATATATAAGTACCAGGGTCGCCATGTTAGCAAGCAGTCATGCAAAAGAAGGGCACAAATGTACATTGATTAGTCCATATACTCCATCATTTCAAACGTATTCCTTAAAAATATGACAGTCAATATGACGGTCCATCGAGTATGATGCAATAAAGTGTAAAAGCGAAGCACTTCGATGTAGACGAGGCGAGGTGAACGGATCGTATTTCAATACACAAATTGTCCATGTAAATGGATCTCTCGTGATTCCCTTATTCAATTGTTTTCTTAAATCTTCCAGTCACTGGGATGTGGCTTGTGTAACACTACCAGGATTTCACGGGAGACAAGAGAAGATATTTGTAGCATAGTAATGATTTGGAAAGGAAAGTAATTGTTATAAACAATAGATATAGACTGTAACCCTGATCAAGCGCCTTCGCTGTTCTGTCTACCGTAGCATGCAAATCCCCTTGTAAAAAAAATCCAAAAACTTGAGCTCATCAAAAAGTATATACAATCGTTCTTCTTCAAGACTCCGAAGCACTGCACTTAGTACTTGGTCTCGGTGACGTGCTGCTCAGTAATGCTCATGGAGCGCTTGGCAATAACGGCACCACCCTCGACACCGACGGCAGCAACAACCTCATCGCCAGTCTTGACGCGGAGGACGCTGAAGTTGCTTTGGATCCAGTGGTAGGAGACGTAGCCGAGGACGACAATGAAACCGACGAGGGGGACGACGAAAGAGATCTGAACGTTGGCAGCATCGGCAACAGCACCCTGAATAGGGGAGAAGATGGCACCACCAGAAACACCCATAACCAAGATACCTGCACCACGTCTTGTGTGGCGGCCCAAGTTGGCAGTGCCCATGGTGAAGATAGTAGGGTACATGGGTGCCATCATGGCGTAGATGGCAATGAGAGCTCCGATCGATCCCTTGCCCTTGCCGGCGCAGACGTAGGCGTTAAGAGCGATGACAATAACAGAGTAGACGACCATGATGAAGCTGGGGGAGAGGACGGTGGCAAGAGCAGTGGCGAAGAAGCGGGCAACAGTGAAAGTGATCAGAGCGTAAGAGAGGAGGTTGGAAGCAGCAGCCTCAGTCCAGCCAGCGTGGTCGACAGCGTAGTTGATGAAGAAAGCACCAATGGTAACCTGGGCACCGACGTAGCAGAACTGAGCAACGAAACCGAAGATCATGTTGTACTGCTTGCGGAGAGGACCCTGCTCGATCTCCTGGCCGGCATTGTCGAGCTCAGGGTCAACGATAGAGTTGCTGCGTTGGAGAGCAGACTCGGCGACCTCGGGAAGCTTGGCGAAGACGTAGACGATGGCAACAGCGACACCGAGAAGAGAGACGGCAAGGTAGACGTACTGAACGTTGGTGAGGTTGTTGGCGTTCTTGCCAGAGAAGAAGAACTTGGAAGCGATCAGAGGACCAATGAAGGAGGCAACACCGTTCCAAGATTGACAGAATTGGAGACGAGCAGAAGCGGTTCTTGGGTCACCAATGACGACGGCGTAGGAGTTGGCAGCAGTCTCAAGAGTAGCAAGACCGCAGGCAATGACCAGAGTGCAGACACAGAAGCCACCGAAAGAAGCAGAAGCGTTCTTGGCGGAAGAGAAGTGAGCAGTAGGCCAGAACATGATGGCACCGAGAGAGTAGAGAGAGAGACCCATCAAGATGGTGACCTTGTAACCCTTGCGCTTGAGAACCTCAGCAGCGACGGGAGAGTAGAGAAGGTAACCACCACCGAAGTACATGACCTGGAGACCGGTAGACTCCAACTTAGTGATGCCCAGTACATTCTGGAAGTGCTTGTTCAAGACGTCAAGCAAACCATAAGAGAAACCCCAAAGGAAGAAGAGGGAGGTGATGAGGGCGATGGGGAAGATGAGCTTGCGACCAGTGAGGTAGCCGCCCTCAAGGGTTGTAGTGGCGATAGGGATACCGCCGCCTGCCATTGCTGGAGTTGATGTAGTAGTAGTGGTAGTAGGTTGTAGTAGGTACTGTGTAGTAGGCTAGATCCTTTGCAAAGAATGTATTCAAAGAATGGATTCAGAGAATGAATGAGAGACTGTAGAGTCTTGAAAGAAAGTGTTGGATCTGCTGATGCTGAATGATGGAGTGAGATACAGAGGCTACGACCTGATACTTATACCACAATCCAGTTCACTTCACCATGGTTGCAACCCATGGGGCTCCAGACATGGGTGATGCACGTCCCTACCTGATGAAGCGTAGACCATGCACCGACGAAGTCTAACGCACGCCGAGTGGGAGCCGGTACGCACTAATAAGCTCAGACTCTCCCAGTCGGTCCGAATATCAGCACTTCTCCGGATTTTTCTTGGGGCTCCAGATGGCGATCGGTCCGGGGAGAGCTTGGGGATATGGGGGGATAGACCTGGCCAGACATAATCGCTGTCGGACTAACGATTCATCATGGTTCAAGGAGTAGATCGTATCTCGCATGGCCTGGTTTAGTTCTTCTCCTCATGAAAAGACTCAAACGCTCGTTCCCATGCTCGGTTGCCATCATTGCATTTGTTCGAGTCGATTAATATGAGACTGAAGCACAAAGTTACCGCGACAGAACGCCACAAGCCGATGCTCGCAGGATGTAGACCGGTAAAACACGCGGTTGCTAGCTTTTTTTGTTTTGTAACGGCACCAAAAAGTTGCAACAGCGCTTTGGTCGCACGAGAGACCGGACAACTAAGCGGGTTGTATATCGCTAGCCCATGACTCTCTATGCATTTCAACCCCATGATCTCTACAGTATTTACGAGAACAATGTGTGCTTGTTGAGCAATCCACGACATTGAGAGATGACGAAGAACTTGGTATGGAGAACACATGAACGTAGACACCACGCTGTTCTTTCTCGTTGGCGTAATTTAGCGTAGCTAAACTATGTACATCGTCCTGTTGCAAGATCACTCAAGGGTTGAGGATAGGTACAGTACGTGACATACCTTACCTTGACATCCATGACAAGCGTGAGAACATATTGAGCAGTGTGGGGATTGCGTGCCGAGGGCAGAAGCAGTCTGGAGCGCGCTAATGCGGCTTCATCTCCAGATTGTGCGGAGTTGTTTGCGCTAGGAGATCACCGCTGTTCTCTCCAGAGTCAGTAATCGGGCCGATGATCACTACGGTTTGCGTCGGCTTCCACCAAAGAGGAAGCCTTCTGGAAGCCAGCCAGCCCTCGTCCAACGAACTCTCCTTGCTCGATGCCGCCTTTCGTCGTACTCCAAGTATTCAATAATGATTGCGTGGCTGCACTTTATGCATGTTAGACAGAAATGTCGGCAGTCACCGTCACCGCCATATTGCGGCATTCATCGAGTCGCGTGGAGTTTAAAGGCTTCACGGAGCGAGATGGCAAGCTTAAGCGTGGTATACGCATTAATCTCCTAGGCTTATGGTCATTAACATCGCGCGCAAATGGTGAATCCAAGACTCCCCAGTGTCCCCACTGCGATACGCGCTACCCCTCGAAAACGAGTGGGGCGACAACAGTATTGATTCGGGGGCCCATCACGGTCGGTTCTTTTGCCCGGCGCATTTTTAGCTCTCATCATGGAGATGATCCATTTCAAGAATAAAAAATATGGGGTGATGTGTGCACAAGGCGTTCTCCAGCCGCTCCTGGGCCAGTTCTCTTAGCTCGTTGAGTCGATGAAGTGCCAGAGTGACGATCCAGCTGGTGCCCGCTGGTCTGGAGGTAGCGTGACCTTTTACTTGAGTCGAGTATCCTGTACATGATGCACATACATGCGATACTTTTTTTTGCTTTTGCCTTGCACCCGTCATGATATGCACATATGAGCACGATCGAATGTGTACGAGCTCCGGAGTTGGGCGTTTTGCGAGTCTGGAAGGAAGACAAGAAGCTTGGTGAATTTGGGTTTTCTTGGGAGTTTCTTGCAATTTGTGGCGTAAAAGTTGTGGTAAAGTTGGACTGAGTCACAACAATACTACCCAAATAGTTGTATTGTGTATGAGGAGCTGACATCAATAATATCTCCGTACCGGTCTTCGTGTATCAAGGTCGGAGACTATTTTCTCAACAGCAGAAGATGGCTTGATTGGCCGCTGGAATTCATGTGAAAATCCATCCGGATTGAGATTCAATCTCAGTAGACAAGACCACAAGCCCTACTACACCCTCAAGACTACTTGGCTTTACCTTTGACAATCAAAGCGCCGCTGCCACTCTCAACCTTCCAGCCATCCAGCTCGAGATTCTTCTTCACGGCAGGTCCAAGTACACCTCTTCCTCCCTGGCTGTGTCGGCCCACGCCTGTGATGATACGGAACCCGCTCGCACGTTCGACAGCCCCAAGTCGACCATTGACCTTGTTCTCGCCCAACGAACTCCACCACATCTGGACGTGGCGACGAGATATACGAACAGCATCTTGCACGGTGACACCGTGCAGGTCAATTTCAAGAGCAGAAGATTGTGAAGCGACAAGGGCGTCTGCTTCGGCAGCATTGTGTTGTTGTAGCGCTGCACCGTAGTCACGGCCAACCTGAGAATAATAACCAGCTACCCCGCCCATGAGGCGATCGGATCTGGACTTGCGATAAGCAGCGCGCGCCTGCTCCATCGCAGTATGCCTTGCAGAACTCAGTTGAAGACCTGTGGAAGACATGGTCGAGTCTAGAAAGGGCGTGTAAGAGTTTGTCCTCTTTGAAGGCACATCGTCTTCTCCTACGGGAAGTTGAACTGGGGCATAGTGAGGAATAAGGACGTCTTGGCCGTGACCATCGTAGGACGATCTAGTAGTTAAGGCCTTTGCGAGTTCGTGGGCTGCCACAATTGACGGATGAGTCAATTTGATCAGAGCCGTCAAATACGTAGGTGCAATGGTAGGGAATTCTACTCCCAATTCATGAGCATCGACCTGGATCTGTGCCTCCTCCGATTGGTTGTCTTCGTCTACGAAATTTTTGAGGATGGCGGAGATAGTCCGTGGTACGGAATGGTCCTTTTGGTTGTAGAGAGTCTGGACAGTGGCAGGCGGAATGTTGGCACGCTCAGAGATGAAGTCTACATCGTCTTTGGCCATTTGCCAACGATTGGTAGGGGCCCGCGAGCTGGACGCCGAGCTCGGCAAAGACGCTGATTTCAAGGCGTCGTTCATCTTAAGATTCTTGCCTCCTCTTTTTCCTTTGCGCCCTCTTTTGGCAAGATTGTCCTCGCTGAACGCATCCACACCCTTGACCGAAACCTTGTCCTTTCCGTCAATTGTTCCATCTTCGGAGAAATAGACTTGGTTTAGCAAATCATCCAGAGCAGGTTTCCATCGGTCCTCATGTTGCGTCAAGGTGTGGGAAATGTTATACTCCGTCAGAGATGGGAACAGTTCTTTCAGCAGAGCTGTTTTGGTGACTTGGTCCAGAGACTCAAGATCGCAATGTGCTGCTTCTGGGGAGGTATCGGAATCGAGGTCGACACTTGATAGACCATTGGAAAGGCTGGTCATATCGGTATCCCGAGAGATTGATCCATTCATGTCGGGAGCAGAGGCAGGATGTCCTGGGCTGTAATCATCGCGCTGTGAACCGCTACCCGAAGGATCGAAGCCGGTAGCCTCCTCTTCAACAGCCGTGGCCTTCAAGGCATCCAAGGTTGCTCTAGCCTCTTGGGCAGAGTCAGGATTGTTCAAATCATAGTCGAAGATGATTGCGGAAAAGAGCGCAGAATCGATTGGAGGACAATATTCTGCCTGAAGGATATTGTTAGATGACACGCCGGATGGATTTTTTTTTGGGATGTGGTTTGGGCGCAACCGACCTCAAGTTGCTGAACTAGATCACCCATCCTCTAAATTGCCAGATCTGATACAAATGGATACAGTTCTTTTTACATATGGCATAATCAGATACAGACAGAAGAAAGCGAGTGGATGAATAAAATATTGTGCTTTCACAATGGTAGAATCATAGAAGGCACGAGCATTGATTTAACAAGCGCGACAAGCGTTGGGCGATATGACGGCATGGCGCTTCGGCCGACTTTCACCTTAAATCCGGGTGATGATAGAAGATAAGGTCCCTTGGTCGTTAGAGACAAGGCTAAAGTCTGATGCTCGTGATATCCAGGATTTCACGGTGATTACTGGCGATTGAACACCTGCGGAGAGTGCAGGGCCAGGCACCCTTGAAGAAGTACACTGGTCGAGAGATTGATTGGCAAGTAGGCAAAGATATCTGTCAAGTCTGGTTATGGCAAGAAGGGACATGAGTATGTACACTTTCAAGAGTAGAGACGCTAGCGTGTCGGCACCTTCCTACTAGTATGTTCCGATATCTGAGCTGTATGGTAACCTTGGTACTCTTCAATACGTTCGCAGTCCCTGATCAACTACCTACTACGACGCAGCTGTGCAAACGTGATTACCTTGTTACGGACAAGCAGCGCACAAGAACACACCGGTCCCATTCGTACAGTAGCTGCTCGCACCTTCCCTCGCTTACTTATGGCGCTTTCGCTCTGGCATGGAGCATGAGCCATTCGCCAACACCGCCAACACGACATCCATCACCACCACCACGCCATCACCAAGGTCAGCCTCTTGCATGCACCTCACCGTCCATCCCAAATTCATCTGTCTCTTCAGTCTTGTTTATCTTTGACCGACCTGCCGCTCATGCCACCCAGAGTAACTCGCTCGTCGGCGAGACTAGCCGCCTCCGCATTCTCCTCCACTGATACTCCGCCCGATTCTCATCCATCACCTCCACCACCACCGCCATCTCTACCTTCCACCACTTCTTCTCGCAAGAGAAAGGAGCCCGCCACCGTCACCGCTCCAGCCGATCCCGACTCTTCACTCTCGCCCAACTCCGCTCAGCCACGACGATCTAAGCGGGCCCGCCTCATTGATCAGTCCGCCGCTCCCTCGCAGTCGACAGCACGCGGCAGCAAGATGTCGTCTCCGGCTCACGGTGATCAGGACCCCTCTCGTTCTTCTGCTGCGAGCAGGCGCCCGCATTCGTCCACTTCACCTGACGACTCCACATCCGGTAGACGTAGATCGAGCCGAAAGAAGGGAAACAACCAAGGTCGCACTATCTCCTGTCACTTTATCCCCTTAACGTGGTCCATGCTAACTTCATACTCAGCTGCTCCAGCTACTTCATCATCCTCCACACGTAAAACGTCAAGGAAAGAGTCACACAGAAAGAGAAACGAAGGATCGTCAAATCGAAGTGACCTTGACTCGGCTCGTATGGCTGTGGATGACGATGAAGGAGACGTTAACGAAGACGACGACGACGACAATGATGATGGTGGACTAGAAGAACACGATGGCGATGATGAAGACAGGGCCCAAGACGATGCTGTCGCTCGTAGATACCGTGCCGACGCCGATGCCGACGATGACCCTTTCTCCAGCAGCGCCTTTCTCAGCCGCCATGGCATGCCCTCTGGCTTGTCTAGTACACTACGCGCTCTTAGTGGCATGATGTCTGGCATGTCGACACGTCTGCGAGGTTTGCTTGAGAATCTACGCGCCAAGGACGACCCTTCGATGCAAATGATTGCCCTGACCGAGCTTTCCGAGATTCTGCTCGTGTCGAACGAAGATAATCTTGCAGGTCACTTTTCGCCCGATCAATTTGTGAAGGAGTTAGTCGATCTCATGCAGCCCAATGACTTTACTGGAGAAGAGAATCCAGAAATGATGCTGCTAGCCTGCAGATGCATTGCAAACTTGATGGAAGCTCTTCCTCAGGCCACTGCAAGCGTTGTGTACGGCGGCGCTGTTCCTGTATTGTGCCAGAAGCTGCTTGAAATCCACTACATCGATGTTGCCGAACAAGCATTGAGTACACTGGAGAAGATCTCGGTAGAGTTCCCTGCTTCGATCGTTCGTGAAGGTGGTCTTAGTGCTTGCTTGACCTACCTTGATTTCTTCGCGACTAGCACTCAGAGGTCTGCTGTCACTACTGCTGCAAACTGCTGCAGGAACCTGCAAGAAGACTCGTTCCCAACAGTCCGAGACGTCATGCCCATCCTTCTCAACGTCTTGTCGAGTAGTGATCAACGAGTTGTCGAGCAGGGCTCCTTGTGTGTCTCTAGAATTGTTGAGAGCTTCAGGTTCCATGAAGGCAAACTTGAAGAGCTGGTAAGCTCCGATTTGCTCAAGGCAGTCTTGAGACTGCTCCTACCTGGAACCACTACAATGATCGGTCCCAACATTCACACCCATTTCTTGCGTGTCCTGGCCATTACAGCGAGAGCGAGTCCGCGATTGGCCGTCGAGTTGCTCCGCATGAATGTTGTCGACACTCTTTACCAAATCCTCACCGGCGTCTCGCCACCAGCGGATAACGACAACGTTGCTACCAAGATTGATAAGAACATCATTATGCAAGCTCTCATCCGCACTCCACGAGACCAGATTTTCGAGACACTCAACGTAATCTGCGAAATACTTCCCAGCGTGTCGCGTGACAGCCTCATGTTCTTGGATGAGCTCACGGACGCCGGCTACACTGGCGATGGCAATGTCTCGATGGCTACCCGTGCTCGCAAATCACCCAACGACAAGCGACTAGAGCTTCTCCACGAGTCTCAACCCGAGGTTCGGCGGTTTGCTGTGATACTCTTCCCAACCTTGATGCATGCTTACACCAGTACCGTCAACATGAACGTGCGCCAAAAAGTGCTTACTGCTCAGTTGAAGATGCTCTCGAACTTTGACGTTGCTGTGCTTGAGGAAGCTCTCTCAGATGTGGCATACGTCTCGCACCTTGCATCCATCCTTACTCAGCAGGAGAACCCCGTCCTTATCACCTTTGCCCTGCAAGTCGCCGAACTCCTTCTCAAGCGTATGGAGTCAGTCTACAGACCTCAATTTTACCGTGAAGGCGTTATGGCCGAGATCATGAAGCTTTCCGAACGCCCATTGACCCCAAGCAAGCAGTCCAACACTGATGCTGGCTCGGAGAATCCAGTGCAAGGATCGTTTGCCGCAGACTTACCCATGAGATCTGACCCGGTTGAAGCAAAAGACGGCGAATCCCGCCCACCCCAAGAGGGCTCAGATGGCGAGCACGATGATGAAGATGACGGAGATCATGACGATGAGCAGGAGGAGGAGGAGGACGACGACGACGATGACGAAGACTCTGAAGATGAATCTGCACCAACCAATTTGGATGGTCCTTCTGCAGCCAGCATTCGAGATGTCATCACGACCCGTGCTCGTCAATTTGTCGAGGTGTACGAACGTGACAATAGCTCAGGCATGCAGGACGAAGCATTCCAAGCCTTGAACGAGCTCAAGCAACTCGCCCAAGAAATCCGTGGTTGCTACATGTCCAATCGCACATCCGATGGTTCAGTTCTCTTCCTGCGTCTTGCGAAGCATTTCAACAGTGAATCCGCGCAGACCATCACCAGTTATGAGTTGTTGACTTCAGACATTGTCACGACTCTTCTTGACATCTTCACCAACATCGATGCTTCTGCGAGTAGAGAAGCAAGAGCAGCATTCTTGGAAGCATTCATGTCCCAGGAAAGCCAAGTTAAGATCGCCACTGGAAGCACCGCTTCGCCAGCCACTGCATTCAGCGCCTTAGTCTTCAAGCTCCAAGATCTGCTTAGCCGCACCGAGCACTTCGAGGTCATCACAGTCCATCACAATGCTCTCGACAGCAGAGGTAATGGTGCCGCCTCCATGCTTGCCAAACAGTTGCGGATCAAGCTTTCTGCGGATGAGGATTCCGGAATCCCCAGGCCATATAGGAACATCATGGTATCGATACATGCGATCGCTACATTCAGAGCTCTTGACGACTATCTTCGCCCACGTATTAGTCTTGCGGAGAGGGCTGTGCGTAGTCGCGATGTCCTGGCTAGTACCCTTGCTCAAGCCGTGTCCGGAAGAGAAGGAGGAGCCGCCGTCGAGGGAGCATCAACACCGCCACCTCGTGACAACAACGATCATGAAAGCTCTTTGCTGAGACGTGCTCACACACGATCATCGAGGCCAGACAGCACGCCCCAAACGACAGACGACGTAGCTGGACGCCTGCGTAGATCTTCGCGCAAGGTCTCACAGATGGACTCTCCCGATCGGGCCGCCCCTCAGTCAAATCGTGCTGAAGTTGCAGAAAACACACAGAACCAGCTTGAATGTGCGGATGAGACTGCTCTGTCGGACGAGGACGAAGGAGGTGAGGGAGACCTCGATGCGATAGTGGATGACTTTGACAACGAGGAAGATGATGACCTCAACGAAGAGGAACATGATGCTTCTGCCGTCAACATGGAAGTGGCTACTTCTGGAAAGGTGACCGCTCGTAAGGAAGACGGCACACGTATCAGCACTCCTCTACAGGGATCGCAGCCATCGGTGGCTTCTCGTACGTCAACTTCTGCCAGAATCGCCGCTGCTCGAGATATGCCATCGACGCCTAGTTCGCAGACTCATTCTCGACCTTTGTCTTATGCTTCTGCGATCCAAGCCACTCCCCAAGATTGGCATATTGAGTTCAGCGTGGACGGACAGCCGTTGTCCAATGACACTACAATCTACCGTGCTGTTCACTTCAACCAGACCAACCCGGACGAGATCTCAAGTCGCAACATCTGGTCTACATTGCACAAAATCTCGTTCAAGCGCGTACCAGGTCCACCTCCAGCAGAGTCAAGCACTCTGCAGTCCGTGTCAGGCACCCCGACAATGCCTTCCTCTGAGCTGCCACCTTCTCTTAGCCAACATCCTGCAACTACTTCAATTCTCCGCTTGATGAGTACTTTGCATGACATGAATGCTAACTTGGACGATATTGTTGTTGGAGAGCAGCAGGGAAGCAGCATGAAACTGAAGGCTGAACCCTTGGCACAGTTCGTGAACACCAAGCTCACAGCCAAGCTCAATCGCCAACTCGAGGAACCTCTGGTGGTAGCTAGTAACTGCCTCCCGACATGGAGCGAGGATCTCGCCCGCCTCTATCCCTTCCTCTTCCCCTTCGAAACAAGACACCTCTTCTTACAATCAACGTCTTTCGGCTATTCCCGTTCGATGACAAGATGGCAGAACTCTCACTCTGAAAACGAGTCGAGGCAGCGTCATCGTGACGAGCGACCTTTTCTGGGACGTCTGCAGCGACAAAAGGTTCGCATCTCCCGAAGTCGCATCCTCGAATCAGCCATCAAAGTCATGGAACTCTATGGATCGTCTCCTAGCATGCTCGAGGTTGAGTACTTTGAGGAAGTCGGCACAGGTCTAGGACCGACGCTTGAATTTTACTCCACAGTTTCTAAGGAATTCTCAAAGAAGAAGCTCAAGCTCTGGCGTGAAAATGAATCGAGTCATGGTGACGAGTACGCCTTTGGCCTTGGTGGTCTGTTCCCAGCACCTATGACAGAGGAGCAAGCCAAGGATGAGAACGGCAAGAGAGTCCTGCACATGTTTAAGATGCTTGGCAAGTTTGTAGCTCGCTCGATGCTCGACTCGAGAATTATTGATGTCTCGTTCAATCCTACATTCTTCCGCATCGGTGCTGGCGGTTCTACGATCACGCCTTCTCTTGGTGCTGTTGCTTCTGTCGACAAGGATCTCGCCAACTCCTTGAAGCCTTTGTTGCACTGTGCAAGAGTCAAACAGACAATCGAAGACGATGAATCGCTCACAGTCGAGCAAAAGACAGAAGCTGTTCAAAACATCAAGATCAAGGATGCGTCAATAGAAGACTTGGGCTTGGACTTTACTCTACCAGGCTATCCATCTATCGAATTACAGCCCAACGGCTCCAAGACCGATGTTACTATCGACAATGTCCAGATTTACGTCAACAAGGTCATTGACTTTACCCTCGGTTGTGGAGTACAGAAGCAAATTGATGCATTTGCTGCCGGATTCTCTCTGGTATTCCCCTACTCGGCCTTGAAGGCTTTCACCCCGGACGAGTTGGTTATGCTGTTCGGTCGCGCAGACGAAGACTGGTCGCTTGAGAGTAAGTTATGCCCGAGAGTGTGTGTCATTGCTTTGGACTAATGTGTGATTGCAGCACTTATGGATTCGATCAAGGCAGACCATGGTTTCAACCTCGATAGCACAAGTATTCGCAACCTTTTACAGACCATGTCAGAGTTCACTGCCTCTGAGAGGCGTGACTTCCTTCAGTTTGTGACGGGTAGCCCTAAGCTTCCCATTGGAGGTAAGTCGTTGACGGTGCGGATATGCTCCTGGAAGGTTGTGCTAATAATTTGTATCAGGATTCAAGGCACTGACACCAATGTTCACCGTCGTCTGCAAACCCAGCGAAGCCCCTCTGACACCAGACGACTACTTGCCCAGTGTCATGACTTGCGTCAACTATCTCAAGATGCCCAACTACAGCTCACAGGAGATGTTGAAAGCGAAATTAGGTATCGCCATCAAGGAAGGACAGGGAGCTTTCCACCTCAGTTGATTCTTCAGGAGTTGTCTATGGGTATTCTTTTTCTTCTTTTTCGGTTCAAGGAGCATCATGGAACGGAGTCTCCTTTCATCACTTCTCTTCTATCATAAAGGGTATCTTAGCACAATGGCTTGCCGACTAGCGGCATTGCATAGCTCGGGCGTCCTAGGAAAGGGCATCATATCATAGCACCAAATTCATCGCTAAGCAGTCATAGAATGTTCTGCTTGCTGCGGACTAGCACTTTTCGATTGTGTGAACAAGAACAGTGAATGGTTATGTATGTAGTTGGGTGGTTGCTCAGAGTGTGGAATTTCGCTAGTTGTTGATACTAGACATGACGTAGTCAGCTGCGTCGACCTTCACATGTCAGCAACGGTATTGATAACTACAACTTAGCTTCATGTCTTTGCTGACACGACGATGGCACCCATCAGGCGGTATCTGCGCATTACCCGGTACTCTGTGTTAGAAGTGCGCATATATCTGGACAACCCAGCGCTCGCAAATTCATGGCTGCTCAATTCCCGTGATCCAGTGCTGCCGCGAGTGATTGAAGCAGTACGGCCGCTCGTCCTGCCCAAACTACGAGAAGAGAACGAGAACGCAAAGAAAAAGGGCAAGAAGAAGAAAGGAGTCCGAGATGTGGTAGTTCAAGGTACTGTAGAATCAGCTTGGCTGAACGAAAGAGGATGCCAAAGACTGACTCCGACATGCAGATGACTTTGAAGTATCCATATTCTTGACCGAGACGTCGACGACACACGCCATGCTCACCAAGCAAAAGTCATTCGCCGAGAAGCCGCGACTGAAGAGCAATACCAGCAGATTAACGTCGTTTTTCAACTCGGCCGACAAGCCCATCCACGTGCGAGAGGAGGAAGAAGAAGAAGAAGCTCCTGCTATTCTGCTGGAAGAAGATGCCGAAGAGACGCGTCTTGCCGACATTCCCGAAGCGACTGAGACGGTAAATTCTCGTAACAAGCGTCGGCGACGTGATGAAGACGATACTATCTTTGTGCAATCCGACGAGGAAGAAGAGGAAAAGGAAGAAGTAGCTGCACCGCGACGTAAACGGAATAAAGTCAAAGATGACGATGACGATGGCGAGACCGATGACAAGAAGAAGCTGGCACTCAGTACTGCGTACGAAGGGTTTAGCATTTACGGTCGCATATTGTGTCTCATTGTCAAGCGCAAAGGTGTCAAGAAGCCCGTTTCTGCTGGGCAAGCGGCTAGTAGCCAGATGCTCGAGAACTGGGTCAGCACTCAGGCGGACAATGACGGTATGCTAGATGATGCCGACGAGGGCTGAAACACTTGAGGATTTTTTATTGGATTCTATTCATACACACTATCTATGGCCTTGGCTGTCTCTCTATTGGGACTCTTTTGTCCTGTCGCTGGGAGCGGTGGCCTGGTCAGATGAGCTTGAGCTGATGTCTGACACCACGATACCCAAGATCCAGCAGTTTATGCCGAAGAAGGCAATACTTGCTAGCCAAAGTCCTGGCACGAATGTCGACTTGCCGAGGAATTCTAGCTCGTATCCTTGTTGTAGCCACAATGCCTGCACAATTGTCAGCACCGGTTGTGATCAAAACGGGAGACTACTCACCTGGCCGATAATCCAGAGGGCAAGTGCCGTATAACCAAGCTTTGGACGCTGGATGAGCGAAGATGTCGGGAGGTAGAATGGTAGGAATACCATATACCACAGAAAGTACTAGACAATCATTAAAAATGACACCTATCAAGACTAGCATGAAAGTATCCTTACCTGACTAGTGCAGACTTTGTTGAACGTCACGAATGCAAAAGTCTGAGCCAACATGGTGCTTGCTATATCCTTTTTGGCCAGCATGAGTGGTATGGCAATGACTGAAAGGAAGAGTTGAGGCAGGAATGCTAGTGATTCGACACCGAAGCCTTCGGATGCGCCCACAGCCGACTTTAGGTGTAGCAACGTATTGTACACGGAGAAATTGTGACGATGATCGATGCGGCTGACATGGTATGTATAGCTGTGTCGAATGAAAGGCATACCGTATCTGTGGATAGTCAATATTCCGGCCATCCCCAAAAGAGATAAGAGGAAGAATCAGGAACAAACTCACATCCTGAACATGACCACGTTGAGTCCAGTAAACGTGAAAAAGCTGAACAGAGCCAGTCGAAGCCTTCCACGGTTCAAAAAGCGAGCAAGCCAGTCATTTCCATGACCCGCACCATCCCAAGACCCAACCCTCGATCTGTCCATCCACCAAAACAGCGAAACAGCATAAATAAAAGGATAAATCTTGAAATGCACCCCCAAACCCAGCAAACATCCCGCCAGAATGATACGTCCATTGACGCTGGCCCAAAGCAGAGCCACGACGATAGCCGCCAAAAGCCCCTCAGAACTACCTCTGGTACTGATGTTAGCGACCATGGGATTAAGCAACCAAATACACGCATAACCCAACGCCTTTTCCCTGCCCAAACCCTTCCTCTCCTTCAGAATGGCGTAAATAAACCATCCGGTGACCAAATCCCCTAGAGCGAAGACCGCTTTGCCGAAACAGAACCAACGACCGCCCCAAGTGGAGGGGAGGATCAACCAAGCTAGTAAAGGTGTGTAGCGATAGGTTTCTCGTGAGTATGGGGATTGGCCTTGGGAAACGTAGCGGGAGGCGTCGGTGAAGACTAGGTAGTCGATATCGGTGTATTTCAGAGGGGAGTTTGCGTCTTGGTATTCGCCCCAGAGGAGGAGGACGGCGCGGAGGAGCAGGGAGAGGGAGAAGACTAGACGGGTGTTGGAGAGTAGTTTTGTTGCCATTGTGGGCGGTTTTGGTGAATTCATGTTTGTTTGGTTCTGCAATTGTTTACTGCATTTCCAGTCCCATTTGGAAAGATTGACTTTGAGGTTCTGATGTTTTTGTATCCTGGAATTGGGTATTTGGAATTGTTTTTTGTAGGTTGGTTTGATAGGAGAAGTGGGTTACTGTATGCATTTTATGGGGTCTTGGCATCACGAGTATGCTTCGATATATGTTACCCATCCGACATCCCCTCTCATAACTTTCAAGAGTATATGACAACATGCACATCAATGGTGAAATTGATTCGAAATTATATTGACATTCTCCAATATGCGTTAGATTCGTAAGAAAAGATTTCGACACGATCCTTCTACATTGCCATACCAAGATTGTGGTTAGCCATGGCAGCCTCGATGTTTCTCTCCGTCAAACCCACAGGCGTGCTGGTAGGAGAAACAAGTGGCGAGGCTACATTGTGGATATAAGATCCAGGTCTGTAAAGACTCGTAGGCCTGGTAGAGCCAGAAATCTGAGATTGACCACTTGTAGAACTCCAGGCACGCTGCAACTTTGGTCGAGCCCACTCGCTCCAAGACTTCTTTACTTCAATAGGACCCTCAACATGGGTTTGCTCGGCCATTTTTAGACCAGCATCCCCTTTCTTCCAGTTTACGGGACAGCCCTCTCCGAACTCGTCCTTGAAAGCCAAAGCATCGATTATGCGCAGAGTCTCGTCTACGCTGCGTCCAACGTCCGCATCGCTGATGTTGATATTGCGTACAATGCCCTTTGGGTCAATGATGAAGAGAGCTCTTTCGGCGACACCCTCGTCTTCAATCAATACGCCATACTCACGGCTGATGCTGTGATTGCTGTCGCTCAAAAGAGGCACATGAACGCCACCAAGACCGCCTTCCATTACATCAGTGTGATTCCAAGCCCTGAGACTTAGTTCCGAATCGGTTGAAGCAAAGACGACTGCGCAAGAACGGGAGTATAGAAACTCTTCCAGGCGTTCGCTAAAGGCGCGGATCTCGGTTGGACAAACAAAGGACCAGGCCTTTGGGTAGAATACAAGAGCCACCCAATGTTTGGCTGATGCGTAAGCTCCCAAAGTTATCTCTGATATGGTTGTTAGGCACGATATTGTGTGATTCTAGTAGCTGGTTATACCTTTGAGCTTGCCGTCCATGACTGCCGTAGCAGTGAAATCTGGAGCTTGCTTGCCAACGGAGACCTTGGAAGTCATGATGAGTTGCTGAATCAGAGGATACTAGACTCGAAAAGATCATATATCGAAAGAGCGATGAGAAGCATCAGATAGAACACTAGCTGGTCCTTTTGTACCCACTCATACACGACTACCTGGAGCCATGTTCTCTTCCGGATTAACTATAATCTGTCGGTATTCACGATTTCCGTTTGCAGGTGGACAAGGCCACGAGGAGATCTAGATTCTCGATGAGACTGATCGAAGCTTGCATTCCTTTGTCGTCGGCTGCACTTTCTGTTCGAGATTGACTCATTGTAAGTTAGTGCTCTGTAGGACAAGTCTGAGACTTTGTGAATACGAAAGCCATGTTCTGCAGACTGTCAGCAAGACATGTGCACGCTCCTATGCATGGTCGATTTATCTGTCAAGCCACAATTGAAACAACAGGTGTTGTGGTCAAGAAAAGTGGTGAAATAGAAGTCTGAAGCAATGCCAAGGCTGTCACAAGCTGTCCGTTCAATGACGCGCAGGAAACAAAGAAGTTCTTTGATCGTATCGAACAAAGTCATACAGACCAAGTAACAACAGATGGGCCAGAAACGACCCAGATCAGACACCATGGACGCCACCGAGGAGAAGCAATCGCCTTTCCTGCCCATGTTCGAGACATTCCGAGCCGAATTGGACGAACACCACGACCGTCGAGAACGCACCATCAAAGCCTCTCGCGACATCACCGCTGCATCAAAGAAGATGTGAGCAAAGCAATTCTCTCCAGTCATTGCCACTGTGGCTGACCAGAGCTTTTGTAGTATCTTTACTCTTCAAAGGTTTGACCTCACCGACCACGACTTTTCGGCACTTGAATGCTGCTGACTTTGCCTGTCTCGGAAAAGAATCCGCAAGCTCGCTCAACCATTGCCCGCACATGTCACCAACAACAATGCCCAGTACTACGATATTATCAAGGACCGCTACAAAGGAATCTCGGCCGATCTGCAGGGCTTGAATGCCTGGCGATATGCTCGTAACATCACCGGTGGCAACCAGGAATACATGGAAGCCGCCATCTTTGAGCACTACCTGGTCACGGGAGAATTGCTCACGTACGAGGATGCTGTGCAGCAGCTGGTCACACTCGGTGGAGAAGGTGGTGCCGTTCAGCTCACCATTGAAGATTACTTGCTCGGTGTCTTTGATATGACTGGTGAGCTGATGCGATTTTCCATTACCACAATGGCTACAGATGGCAAGCTCCCTTCGGTCCAACCGAAATCGGATTCTTCCGCCGAAGACAAGATGGACATCGATACACAATCTGCCAGTCGAAGAGACGTCCTGACAGACCTTCGTTCCCTCAGAGCAGAGCTGGAAGGATTGAATGTCGGTCGCGGCAGCTCTTTCGCTCGTGATGTCGAGAAGAAGATGGACGTCATGCAAGTCAGCGTCGAAAAGGTCGAAAAGGCTCTTTACGGGCTCGTCATACGTGGTAGAGAGCGTCCCAAAGGTTGGATGCCCGATCTAGACTCTGGTCCACCTAGAGGTGTCGAGGTCGAAGCATGAGCAGAAAACATGTGTGCAATCTTTCATCTTAACAGAATTTTGCTCTTACAATTGTTCTCATATTCATCAAGTAGAGAATGAGCTGATGCATTAATGACCATGGAAATTTTTAAGAATACAAGACGACACTCATGACTAGTCCACCCATCATAGCTTTGTGCCAAGGTTGACGTGGATGGCCTTCTTGTTAGTGTAAGCCTCGAGACCTGCCTCTCCCAACTCTCTGCCAATGCCGCTTTGCTTGACCTAGGTACGATTAGCATGCAGTCAAACACAAAAGTTATGGGTGCAACACTAGTTTGCAGATTCAAAGTACTTACACCGCCAAATGGAACGCGGAAGTCCGAGTCATTGCTGCTGTTAATCCAGACCATGCCAGCCTCAATGTTTTTTGCTACGCGATGTGCTTTGGTGATGTCGGTAGTGAACACGGCCGAACCCAGACCGTAAGTAGTGTCGTTGGCCCTGTCGACAGCATCATCCTCGGTCTTGAACGAAGAGATGACCACGAATGGCCCAAAGATCTCCTCACGGTAAATCTTCATGGTGTCCTTGACATCGGAGAAGATTGTAGGGGCGATGAAGTAACCCTTGCCACCTGCTCCCTTGTATGCCTCACCACCAGCCACGAGCGTCGCACCTTCCGACTTTCCGGCCTCGACGTATGACAACACACGTTCGTACTGAGCCTTTGACACCTGAGGCCCTTGGAAAGTGGTTTCCTCGAATGGATTGCCGACCACGCTGGTCTCCTTGCAGTGCTCTTTGAACAACGAGATGAACTTGTCGTAAACACCTTCCTGAACAAGGATACGTGATGTGGATGTGCAGATTTGTCCTTGGTTGGACATGATGCCGATGTGTGCCCACTTCACAGCTTGATCCAAATCTGCGTCGTCAAACACCAAAAGAGGTGACTTGCCACCAGTCTCAAGAGTAATGTTTTTCAGATTGACGGCCGCCATCTTCATAATCTCGCGGCCTGTGGCAGTTGATCCGGTGAAAGCAATCTTGTCTACGTCCAAGTGTTGGCAGAGAGCCGAACCTGCCACGCGACCGTGTCCATTGACAATGTTGATGACGCCTGGGGGGAAGCCAGCCTCCTTGACCAGGTTTGCCAAGTAGAGTATTGCGAGAGGGGTTTGCTCAGCTGGCTTGAGGACAACAGTGTTTCCGGCAGCGATAGCAGGGCCGAGCTTCCAGGCAGCCATGGCGAGGGGGTAGTTCCACCTGAGAGTTGTCAGTCCGAGCTGAGCTGGTAGGCCTCTCCTGTTACTTACGGGATGATCTGTCCACAAACACCGATCGGCTCGCGGATAGTGTATGCCAGCTTTGCAGAACCCGTGTCAATGACTTGACCGTGGATTTTGTCTGCGTATCCGGCGTAGTACTTGAGGGTACCAGTGACTTCTCCCAGATCCTCATTGAGTGCAACGGAGTATGGCTTGCCTGCAGGATTGTTTCAGCTTTGGCCTTTTCTTGGGTGGTCTGAGATATACCAACCATTGTCCCAAGTCTCGATAGTAGCAAGTGTCTCTTTGTGTTGCTCGATAAGGCTTGCCAACTTCATCATCAATTCTCCTCTTTCTGTGCCGGATACATTTCTCCATTCCCCCTTGAATGCCTTTCTCGCAGCAGCAACTGCCTTATCGACGTCTTCGGGTTCGCCAGCTTCGACTGAGCAGATCTCGCTTTCGTCACTGTGGTAGTT
This sequence comes from Dothideomycetes sp. NU30, assembly GCA_026013035.2. Lineage (NCBI taxonomy): Eukaryota > Fungi > Ascomycota > Dothideomycetes > Dothideomycetes sp. NU30. The sequence continues at coordinate 48,434 of BSBH01000035.1, forward strand.
GTGTTAGTTTGTGGTTTTAGGTAAGACTCGGTGTACGTTTGAAGCACTCGAAGAGTTGGGCAATCAGGGTTCGAGTACTTCTAGAGAAACAGAGTGGGATAGAGAGTACAGATGCGCAGTAATGCCGTCTCTGGCGGTTGGGCCCATACTATGAGTATAGATCATGTAACTCTCTCATGAGCTACATTTGCCTTATCTGCTCTTCGAAGAATATCTTGTACACTAGGGATTTGGCCGGCTGCTCCACATGCAACTGTCCACTCTCTATGTATGAATAGAAACGCACCTTGGGTTAATGCTGGTAATCTTATTGCCCTTGGAAGACTTGACCCATTCATTGTTGATGAAGAGACCTGTCGGTTGTGTGTATTTGACACCATTGGGTGCCGTAAGCTCAATTGAAAGTTCAGACATGTTGGGATAAACAATGGAAAAAAGTCGCGGAGCTGGGTATCTTTGAATTCGGAAAGAAACAGGAGCAGCAGAGCGGAGAAGAGGACGATACATGGAATGAAGGCGAGGGAACAAGTCCATAGTTATATGCAAATCAGCACCTCCGTAAGTCAAGGCTACCGGAGGCTATCTTGTTAATCGCACCTTGTCACGATAAGCCTGCTGTGTTATTCGTGCGCGGCGGGATAGAAGGACTACGGCTGCCCCACCACGATACTTTCAGTTACGTCCCAGGACCCCTCACCGGCTACTAGAGCTCTATCGGGAATGTCCAACCGATTGCGAAGAGGTGTGCGAACACCGATCAACCAAGCACTGTCCAACGTCCGAGGTCCAAGATAGCTACCAGGACAGACATAGCGCCATCAAGGTAGTCATGAATGCTACGGTAGACTCAAATGGCTCTGTGCACCTGCTCATTGAATTTGTATGGCTCGACTGCTTGGTTCTAGTGTCCACGAAGTGTAATTCAAGATCTTGCAGAACCAGGAAAACAAGTATAGGCGATCGCACAAGGTGCACCCCAAGCATGACTCCGCAAGATCAGCCATGTGTGCAGATGAAGAGCTCCGCCATGCAACAAGTTTCTGTAATTGAGACGTCTTGGTAAAGTTACCAACCAGGTGGACGACTCGAGCATGTAAGAGAGAAACTTATAGTGGACCGTGCACATGGGCTTCGCCTCTTACCTTTATCGGAAGCTATCAAGACCATTTCTACTTCTTGCGATAATCTTTTGTCAGGTTTATTCACAATCTGCACAAGACACTGACTGCTGCACATGTCCGTATTCCCTTTACCAATAAGTAACGATCATATCCCGCGGCAATGGACTTGTCTGATGATTTATGCCACATAGCTCGTCCAAACGAATGTTCCGTAGATTGGCTGCATCGGCAGTGAAGAGGCCGTATTCCACCATGTCTTCCATGACTCCGATGGAGGATGCCGTCAGGCAAAAGGTGAACATCATAAGGTGGTCCATCTCTCACACCAAGAATGATCAGCTGACAGGACTTAGCTCACGCAAGAACTCAATCCGACCTCACTTGAAATCTTCAATGACTCTCATCTTCATTCACATCACAAGGCCATGAAGGATGTGACTTCCAAGGAAACACATTTTAGGTATGTTGGCACCGATAACAAAGCCAAAATCAATCGAGTACTCATTGTCAACCAGAGTGAACGTCACATCGGAAGCATTCAGATCAAAGATGCAGCCAGCAAGACATAGGATGGTCTACACACTTCTCAAGGATGAATTGGCTGCTGTTGGAGGCATCCATGCACTGCAACTGAGAACTCGTACCCCTGAGGAAGAAGAAAGAGCCAAGGCAAAGGAAGCATCGTAATCACTTTTTTTATATATACCATTCTATAGAGCCCTCAAGAAAAGTTGAAGCAAGACGCCAGGATTGATCGGAGACCTGACGTCGAGGAAGTATTCTGAGTTTGATTTACAAAGCAAAGCAAGGTATCGCTAGATGTAAGCTCGAAGTAACTTTGAGAGCAAAAGAAGATTGGCATCACCTCTTTTAGCCACCAGCTGTCTCTTTCGTGCTTCCATTGATCACATGCTATTTCGAAATGTTTTGAGTCGCACCAAAGCATTTCATTCTGGAGGCTGACAAGCGTCTAGGATGGAGGGAGTTCCTTGGGGCCACTAGCACCGGTGGAATTGAGGTACGAAAGGTAGCAGTTCCAGCCTAAACTCTGTTAGCATGCGCGACTAGCATACCAAACGCTGAACAACTTACCAAGAGAGACAACGTTCACAACCAAGACTCTGTGCTGGAGGGGAACGACCTTGAAGTTCAAAGCCTGGACGAATGGCCATAACATCCAGTTCTTGCTGAGGGCGTTCCAGTATGTGGATTCGAGCTTTTGCTGAGGATCTGATCCCTCCATGACGGCCATGGACGACAAGAAGACGAACAAGTTGAGTGGTGCGAGTACGGTCTGATCAAGACCGACACGGGCGAGGATTTCGAGATTGGGCTTGCCGGGGACTTGGACGCGGCGCTGTAGGAAACCGAACCATTTGGTAGCGAGGGGCCCGAACACGGCTTTGTCGCAAAAGTCAACGTCTGTCGAATAGAAGTATGGGGGCATTGGCACATACCACCACCGTAAAGAGCCATTCTGCCAGTACGAGCGAGATCGTGCTTCTGTAGGCCAACCCTTTCAACACCCTGCTGTGCCATGGTGTCGCCGGTCGCGAAGAGGACCTGATAGCTGTCAATGGCTGCTAAGAGCGGATTGCATGGCGATTCATACGGCAGTGGTGACACTCTGAGTGAGCAGAGGACGCTGGGCGAGCTTCAGCCCATACCTGGTCGAGTTTAGCCTTTCAATTCGTGGTATAATACCAGGAGATGCAACGTACCAACGAAGGAAGCCTGACATCGTGAGCTAGATTATGTAAAGACTGCGACTGAAACAGGGACGAGTGGAAATGGTGAGATTCGACTGGAGGGAAAAGAGACGGATATGTAAAGTGAAAGATAGCAGTCTGGATAATTAATTTTGTCTTGCGTCCAGTTCCGTGTACCTGTCACGAGCGAGACGCGGTGCTTGTTTCCCTATCTGGATAAAACTGCAGTAGCAATCATTTAGCCGGTATGCCCTATGAGGGAAGTCGCGAATGGCGTCACAGCTCGGGCCTATCGATAAGAACGAGAGCAGCTCGTCATGGATAATTAACTATCTGGATGGGTATTTCGAACATCACCATGAGTAACAAACAGAAGACTGCTTTTTATCTATCTCGAACTAGATGACAAGTCACATCTCCCTGTTCTCATTCTTCTCTGCTAGATATTTCTACGTTGTATCGCAGCAATCAATCGGCTCACGCAGCACTTTCACGGCAGCGGAAGTAAAACCGCTCGGGCCGTGTTCTCGTCTCTGGCCCGCCGAAAGATATCATCATATCGGCTTTTTGCGCGACACTTAATCATACCAACAAACACTCCACCTCACAACCTCACTACCCAAACAATTCACCATGGCAGGCCACTCAGAGCCGTTGCCAGAAGGCATTACATCACTTCTCGATACCGACCTCTACAAGCTTACTATGCAATGTGCTGTTCTGAAGTACTTCCCTGACGTTGGTGAGAAGTCAGGATCAGAACTCAAGGCTTTCTAAAAGCTAATACCTCCTTAGAGGTGACATATAGATTCACCAATCGTACGCAAGAACTCAAACTCAACCGCCAAGCCTACCATTGGTTACAAAACCAAATCGACAAGCTCGCAAACATCCGCTTGCAGCCGGACGAGCTGGACTATCTGGAGAATACTTGCACATACTTGACCACCGAATACCGCATCTTCCTCCGCGGTTTCCATCTACGTCCACGTGAGCAAGTCGAACTTTCTTTCCAGCCCTCTGAAGCAGTCAAAGCCGGATCCGAATCCGAATCAGACACTGGCGACATCTCTCTGTTCGTCAAGGGACGTTGGGTCGATACCATCCTCTACGAGATCCCTCTGCTGGCACTGGTGTCCGAAGCGTACTTCAAGTTTTGCGACACAGACTGGGACCATCAAGGACAGATTGACAATGCCTACGAAAAAGGCATGCGCTTGCTTGAAGCGGGTTGCTCATTTTCGGAGTTTGGTAGCAGAAGAAGGAGGGATTACAAGACGCACGACATGGTCATGCGCGGTCTTCATCAGGCAAAAGACGAGGGCACCAGACGTAGCTTCCCTGGCAAATGGGCTGGAACCAGCAATGTCCATTTTGCCATGAAATACAATGTGCCTCCCGTAGGAACAGTCGCCCATGAGTGGTTCATGGGTATCGCGGCCATCACCAACGAGTACAAGAAGGCCAACGAAACGGCACTCAGATACTGGAGTGGGACATTTGGTAGAGGTGTCCTGAGCATCGCTCTGACAGACACATTTGGCACACCAGACTTCCTCAAGGCTTTCAAAGAGCCGGCTCCTCCAGAACACTCACGGGACCCTAGCTTGAACAAGCCCAATCCTAGCTTCGCAGAGGTATATACCGGAACACGTCAGGACTCAGGCGATCCTTACCAGTTCATCCAGAGAATGCGCGACTTCTATGACGAGCAGAATATCAGCACGCCAAAGACCATCGTTTTTTCGGATTCACTGAACGTCGAACGGTGCATCGAATATATGTACGCGACTCAAGCAGCGCGCCTGTCACCGAGCTTTGGCGTTGGAACGTTCTTTACAAACGACTTTACAAAGATAAGTTCGGGACAGAAGAGCGTGCCTATGAACATTGTCATCAAGCTGTTCGAGGCGGGAGGTAACCCATGTATCAAGATTAGCGACAACCTTGGCAAGAACATGGGAGATTCGGAATTGGTAGCCAAAGTGAAGCACGAGCTGGGTTATGTCGAGAAGGAGTGGTCTGGAGGGGACGAGACCAAGCGATGGGGAACAACTGCATAGGCAGCAGGAAACGGTTAGACAACGGCATTTCTCTTTTGGCAGGAGATGGTCGTGGACCTCAATCAATGATGACTGCATTGAACATAAGCGGCGCTGGAAGGAATGCACAGCCTCAATAATACATGGCATATAGAATGGGTATGCTGACGATATCCCCACCCAACGAGTTTACCAGCGTTCGCAAGCGTGCGTAGAGCAAAGTGAAATACGAGAGGAATTGGTGGATAGGATTCCTTGATGGGCGGGAACAATACCAAGTCATGTAGACGTGGGGAAAGGAGCGGGTGGAACGTTTCTAAAAACGGAAGGGGCGAGCAGGCGGCTGAGTTGACATGAGACGGACGAGAAAGGAAGGAGAAGTGCAGGGCAGGGTCCTCATTAAAGTTTCAGGGGTGGCTTGGGTTGTTGTTTTAGCGCGGACGTTTCACATGCGTGCGTGTGTCGAGTCCTTCTCCTCGTTCCTTTGATTCTTCGACAATTCATCAATCATCCATCCCCCATCGATTAGCGCTCTGTATTTTGTTTGCTCGGTTGACACGATATTATACCGTCGATCACAAAATATTCTTGCCGGGTGTTGCAATTGTTGATCAGATTCACAAGACGTCAAATACACAGTAGCAACTTGTAAACACGCACCATGGCGGTATGTTGAACAAAGCACCTCCAAGCCCAGGTCGGACTGACATGCGACAGTACAACGGTTATGGAAATGGAGGAGGATATGGTGGTAGCAACCCTTACTCGAATGAAGCTCCTCAACACCAATACAGTGCGTAGCCAGCCAGCAACCCAACACAGGAACACCGAGACTGACGCTGAGAGCAGGATCACAGGGCGACGTAGAGATGCAACCACTCAACGATGCCGGCAACCCATTCGCCGACCCTTATGGTGCCCCTCCTTCAAACAATCCCAACGCCATCCTGAACGACTGCCGCGAGGTTGGAAGAGCTATTGACGACGTCGAGGGTCGTCTACAAGAACTGCAGCGTCTACACAGACAATTCGTGTCGGGCACGAGTTCGACCAACAGGGAGATCGATGCCTTGGGTGCCGACATCATGACAGCCTACCGTGGCCTGGCCGACCGTGTCAAGAGAATCAAGTCAAAGCCTGGTATGATTCCACCAAAGCTCGTTTCTGCAGAGACACCATCACTGACGCACTCCTTACAGAGTCAAGGAATCCACGCAACGAAGCCCAAGTCAACGCTCTGGACCGCCGTATCCGCAAAGCCATCAATCACTACCAAACAGTCGAATCACAATTCCGCAAGGACGTGCAAGAACAACAACGCCGCCAATATCTCATCGTCAACCCCGAAGCCAGCGAGGCAGAGATCCGCGAAGCCACCGAGTCCGGCGCCGACACTCAAATCTTCCAACAAGCACTCCTTAACTCGGACCGCAGAGGTCAGGCACAGAGCACCTTGCAGAACGTCCGCCAACGCCACGATGCCATCCAGCAGATTGAGCGTACCATGACCGAGCTCGCACAATTGTTCCAGGATCTCGATGAGATAGTCATGCAGCAGGACCCCATGATCATGGCGGTCGAGGAGAAGGCCGAGGAGACGCACACCAATTTGGCACAGGCGAACGAGCACTTGGACGTTGCCAACGAAAAGGCCAGGTCTGCCAGGAGAAAGAAGTGGTACTGCTTGGGTATCTGCAGTGAGTCTTGGCTTTGTCTATCTTGCTACCTGACCATGTCTAACAAAATATACAGTTGCCATTATTCTGGTCATTGTCCTGATCGTCGTCATCTATCTCGCCGCCACGGGCAAATTCAGCTCGAGCAACAACAAGCCTGCAAATGGACAATAGCTTTAACAGCTAGTATTTCTTGTTTCTTTTTTTGTTTCCCTTTTCCTTTACCTTGTTTCGAAGAGATTATTATACTTCACACAGAGCGGGCGCCCGGGATACGGAGATCAAATGGAAGGGTTCCTTTTTCCCCATTGGAAAAAATGGTGTTTATTGGCGTTTTGTAGGGGATTTTTACTTGACGGCTAAGAAAAAGACCACATTTGATACCAGCGTCCAACTTAGTTCTCATACGAGCTCTCTTCCTCTTCATCGCTCAAGGCATATACACTGTGTTCCTCATCCTCATTGTTGGCCTCGTTATCAAAAGAGATATCTTCCCGATTCGATGCGTTGACCACGATTGTATCTCGAACGTTTTCGATGACCACATATACGTCGTCACGTCTGCTGTTGCGTGGCGCAGTTTCCGGAAGCATTTGACGCTGCCTTGGCCGAATCTGAAGAGGACGATGATTCATGGTGGATTGACCAGGATTCAAGCCAACCTTTGCGGCCCTTCTGATCATCGCTTCCTGATCAGCTGTCTTGAGATGCCAGTTCACTTTTCCCAGCCCTGTGAACAGACCGCAACGGAACGCTTCCTTGATACGAACGATGTCTTCTCCTGATAGCGTCTTGTGGTTTTCGTGTCCCACCAGTGTGTAAACGAAAGCGTCTGCGAACATTTCCCACTGCGTTTCCGTGGAGATGTTTAGTGCAATCTCCCAGCCTCTGATGAATTCTGAAACTAGTAGAGCAATGATAGTAGGTCCCTGTGTAGACACGCCGGCGAAGCGAAGGAAGTTTGCGAGGCCCACCGTGAGCGGAAGGTCTAGTACAACTTTTTGGTGGCGCCATGATGTCTGCAGAGCTGCGTTGTTCAGTTTGGAAGTCCACTCCCCAAAGCGAAGGGCGTTGTAAATCACCGGGTCGCCTGAAATGTGTCTCTCAAGGTCTTTCAGAGCAAAGTCGTGTAGAATAAAGGCAGGATGGATCTTGGCCCAGACGAGGTATTCGTGGGAACCTGGCACGGTCATGGTGCCCCCAAAGAACTCTTTTCTCTCGGTCATCCTGTCTCTGTATGGCTTGACATGATATATTCTCTTCTCCGGGAGCAGTGCGCTTCCACGTATGACACTGATGCGCACATCACTGGAATACGTCTTGGCTGCCTGACGCAATGCGAAGAACAAACTTGAAGTTGTGCTGATCAGTGGTGAAGCTTGTCTTATGCAGTTAAGGTGATTCAACATATCAATGTACAGCCTGCCATCGTCACAACGTGGTGCAGCTGTTGACTGAATCGTGAGGAACTTGTGATAACCTGCCAGAAATCCGTTGACTCGAGAATTGACACCTTGGCTCTCGCCAGTGTAGAAACGAAACACCAACTCTGGTATACAGTTATGGGCCTCTTCAGGAGTGACAGGGTTGTTGTCGATACGATCGGGTCCGATGGCATTGCACATGGGGACTTGTTCTCCGCTCACGGTACGCGTACGGTTGGGAGAGATATACTTGTCCTGAGCATACCTCTTCCTGACGACTTGGGATCGGTTGCGGACAGGCATGTCTTCGTTGCTGGTAGTAGCCTCGAATTCGACCATGGTCTCGGTATCAGTCTCGTTGTATGAAACAGGTCCTGCTCGCTGGGGCCTTCTTGTTCTTGATACAGAGACAGATGACAGTCGAGGATGCTGGACTGCTCTGGAGTAAGGTACGCCCGGACTTGCTGAACTCGCTGGTCGGAGGCTTGTTTGGCTCTGTGAGACCGTTATGCCTGGGCTGTTATGCAAACGAGACCGGATCTGTTCGCGCATTGCTTCCACTTCGGATTCAGTGGTGGTGGTCTCAACCTCGTTCCAAGACTTGGATTTTATCCTGTAAGACTTGTCGTATTGCGATCGGAGTGCTTGAAGACCTATGCCGTCGCTCATACCGTACTTTTCACAATCCGGTCTGTACATATCGTTGAAAATGGTTTGGATTTGATCCACGAACAGTTCTAGCCGATGGCACACCATCAGCATCTGACGATGGTCTCTCGACCATTTGAAACAACGTCTTGAACACCGAGGAGCAGAAGGCCCTGAAGGTTGCTGTCTTGAAGGAGCCATCTCACGGAATGTATCGGTCGGTATCAACGAGTGGATGATGCCCTAGCAATAATGAGATATTTGGCGAACCAAATGAGATAGATGTCCGTGAAGACAAAACACGAGAAGAGAAGAAAAGAGGTCATATAATAGGCCATGCATTATGGATCACTCCTTCCCGTAGTGCTTCATGCCGTGTTGAGTTGACATGAGCAACTTCCATGTTGAATACAGTTTAGTAGTGAAGGGTTACCGATGAGAGCAATGAGAGATTTGTTGAGTAAATTGTCCTAGTTGCTTCATCCTTGTGATCTGATCAAGAGTGTAAGACCATCCGAAGTCAATCGCACATGGCAGTGAGCTTGATGTTTGTAGTCAGAGTGATTGAAAATGAAAGTGAGGAGTTGAAAGTGCGCAACAATTCCGTCGTGGCAGTTGGTTGACGTCGGCGCTGGCGCATGTTTTCACTCCTCAGGCACAGCGTACGAACATCCTCTTGCGATAGTCGTACATGGTCAACAGCTGTCAAGCGAGACAGCCAAAAATGGGCAATGATGAGGCGACCGAATACCTCACTTCGCTGCTGAACAAGACACTTCGCGTGTACACGACTGACTCGCGCATCTTTGTTGGGTCAATGAAGTGTACCGATCAGGTACGATGCATCGCATATTGCCTCACTCCTTCGGTCTTTTTTGCTGACAAGCTCGAAAGGAGCGCAACATAATCCTGTCGCTGACGCACGAGTACCGTCAACCGCCAAAAGCTGTGGTTGATAGTGCGGCACACCAGATGGACCTGCAAGGTGCAACGGGCAATATTAAAGTTGACATGGTCAAGCGCTTCGTCGGACTTGTCGTCGTACCAGGCAGATACATTACCAAGATTGAGCTCGAGGAATGAGGAGTGAGGGGAGAGAAAGAAAAAAGAAAGACGAAGGAGACTTTTAACACAGATGCTGCCTCCATTTTCAGGGCATGCCTAAATGCTGCACTACAGATCAGATGCGAGCATGCAAATGATTAACCTCAAGACGCCACGCTCCTTTAACCCTCCAGTCGTAAATGCATTCAGCCACTCCAACCGCATATATGCAACATGATAAGACCTTTTACATCACAATTTGACACCCCAAACTCCTCTACCGGCACCGACTCCCAACCAATCACCACCTTGTCCAGTCAAAGCACTCTGCGGCGCCCATGAAATGTTCGACACCTCGTAGTCGCATCTCCAGCTTGCCGAAGGACCCTTGCCTTGTGCCTCGCCTTGCACTCCACTGCCACCATTAATGTTGGCTCCGTTGCCCGAATTGAGCAAATCCCAAACAAGAACGAGACTGTCATCAGCACCACTGGCGAGCATGCCTCGGCGACTGGGGTTCCATTCTATCGAATTGAGCGCTGCAGAGTGACCGCGCAGCTCAAGAAGCGCCGTACCAGGTTGGCGTGCGTCGAGGATGCGGATGATGTTCGAGTCGGCTGCAAAGGTGGCGAGGAGATGGGCATCGTGCGGTGATGCAGCAAGACGGAGCAGAGGCGCCGCGGCGGGCATGGTCGACGACGATGACTTGGTAGGCGAAGATGGCATGACGGGCGCTGTAGGGTGGTGTTAGCATTGTGACAAGACAAGACACGGCAGACATGGGAATCTTACATTTGTCCTTGTCCGACTTCTCCGAAGGCTCGTAGATGATTGTGCTGTGCTCCAGACTTCGCAAATCAAACATTCTCACACTGCCATCGGCGCCACAACTGACAAAGACATCGACGCTGCCCGCGCAGAATCGAACATCGAAGACCTCCTTGTCGTGCGCGATAAGCTGCGTCTTGGCTGTGAGAGTAGGAATGTCCCAGATGGTACATGTTGTGTCAATACTCGACGTGATGATAAGCTTCGGCGACAGAGTGTTCCAATCCAGCGAAGTCAGAGGCGCAGTATGTTCGGGTGTTTTGGAGTTGGACAGGAGGGCTAATGGTTGCAGTTTCTGAGACGGAGGATCGCGCGTGTTGACAGCAGCAGAGCGGTTGATGTTGTTGGACAAGATAGCGGGCTGCGAGGACGATGGCAGAGACCACAATCGCAAGTGGTCGCCCGAAGTAGCGAGAAGGTCGGTCGACTGCTTGGAGGAAGAAGGCGGCTCCCACGATATGCGTGTGACTGGATAGGCGCATGTGGCTTCGGCGACCTTGACAAAGTCCAAGCCGTATGCAGGGCCACCCATGGACGAAGGTTCTTGCGTAGAGATCTGGGTATCTATAATTTGTATCTGGACGCGTTGAGTGTCAGCAGGAGAGTCGGGCGGCTAGCCATATACAGATAAGCATCGTACAAAGTTGTGAGGATCCTCGAGATAGCTGCCAACGGCCATCTTTCCACAGCTGTTACCATTGTGTACAGGCCATTTGCACCAGTCAAAGGCGTATGTGGCCCAGGGAGCCATGTAGTTGCTGTTGGTCTGGCTGGGGGCATAGTCGTAGACGGGCCCGCTGTGTCCGCCTTGTCTGTATAACAAGTCCGAGTCGGCGCGAGAGCGGATGTCTGCCAGGCCAAGGGGAGAGTGCGACGACACAGGTGTGGCCGAAGGGAACGACTTGGCGAGGGAATTGGGAGTGGTGGAGAACGGTATGTACTTCTGGTCCATGCCGGCCGGGCTAGATCGCGAATAGCTATGTGACGCGCTCAAGGTAGCTGGGCGAGGTGTGTACTGCTGCTGGTTGGTATTGAGGGGCGGCATGGTGGGCACCGTGTGCGGGGCCGAGTACGAAGTGGTCGTTGTCGTCGAGGGACGCCTGGCTTGGGAAGAGGCTGGAGCAGCTCCGGGCTGCAATGTGCCCGGGAGGGCCGCAGACGACGACGACGGCGGGGGCGCAGAGGGCGCCATATGCGACGAGGATGGGATCGAGGCCGAAGTGGGTGTGGCCTGCTGCAATTGAATGTTGGGAAAATCAGACTTCTTGGGCGTTTCCATTGCGTGGTTGACGCCTGAGGGTCGAGATGTGGATGGTGATGATGATGGTGGTTGCGCGTGGCTGGGCTGCGACAGCTGTTGCTGCTGCTGTTTCTGAAGCTGCTGCTGTGGATGCTGTTGCTGCGGGTTATGTATCTGCGGAGATGCAATTGCTCCTAGCGAAGTGGCGCTCTGGACGAGGCCTGCCGCCAGTGATTTGTTACCTGGATGCGACATGGCTTGCGAGGAGCATACACATTAAACAACCTAGACCAAGTACGTATCACAAGTAATCAATCAATAATACAGTGGTACAGCACTCGACTCCTCTTCTACCTAGCGCCAAGACCCTCGCAACATTGTTCCTCTTCCTTCATTGTACATTCGACCCTGCTCTCAACCAAGTTCGCTGCAAATTCTTTCACAAAGACGATAACTTCTCATTAACATTACCTTAGAAAGAGACAAGAACGTCCAGGCTATCTAGTCTTGTTGGACCTAAATCAGTGAAGAAAGCGATAAATTACCAGAACTTCGGACATCCTTGCCGCTAAACACACTGACTCGTGATTGTTCCTTCTACTTCGGGCGCCACTGCCTTTCTCGGTGCACCTCATCATCATCCGGTCTCATCAATCCGCCCACCCAGGCTTTCTCAAGGCTGACCTTTGCCAACCACACTTTCTTACCTCATCGCCGTCAATCCCAGAAGTCGGACATACCACAACCATGGACGGTGCCACTTTTCTTCTCCTGCTCCCCCCTCCGCCGTCACCTCCGACCATCGCTGCTCTCAAGACTCTGTACGGCGAAACGCTGCTGGAAGTTCTCAAGGAAGCTCAATCTGCCTCGAAAGATATCACTGCACCTTCGGTATTGGACATTGCTCTAGCCTGCCCTCACTTGGCTGTTCACGGGACTACCCCACATGCACAGCTCTATACCAAGACTCAAACAATCATCTCCGCTGTCTATAAGCTGGTCTGCTTGCTTTCAGCCCAGAATAATATCAACATTGAGGATGCCGACGGTGTTGACGTGCGCGTTCTACCCATTGCTTGGTCCGACGACCCGGCGCGGCACTCTTCGTTCACCTCTACAAGCTTTGGCCCTGTCGTTGATCTTCAATCTCTTGCTGCTAGCCAACGCCCATGGCAGTATGCCTTCGGTGTCGAGAACGACGAGGGAGAGGTCTTTGTTCGCGCCTTTGTCGCTGCCAAACAAGCAGCCGCTAACAATCAGTCCTCTTCTATCGTGCCATCGCAACCCGTGACTGCGTCTGCAAATCCTCAAAGCAAAACACATCACCATGTCGCAGTTGGCGGCACTTTCGACAACCTCCACATCGGTCATAAGCTCCTGCTCACCATGACCGCTTTTGCTTTGGATCAGCACAGCACCAAAGCTGTCATTACTGTGGGTATCACTGGTGATGAGCTGCTCAAGAACAAAAAGTATGCTAGCTATCTCCAGAGCTGGTCCGATCGTCAACAGTCAGTCCATGCATTCATCCGAAATACAGTAGACTTTTGCGCCCCTGGTGCTGCCCGTCCTACCGTGAATGAGATCAACGAGCCAGGTGTTAACGACCACGCTGTTGTCGTCCAATATCCAAGCGGACTGATCATTCGTTACGTCGAGATCTCGGATCCCTACGGCCCTACCATAACTGATCAAGAAGTCTCGGCGCTTATCGTCTCAGCCGAGACCAGAGCTGGTGGGAAAGCCGTCAACGACAAGCGCACCGAAAAGGGATGGGCAGCACTTGATGTGTTTGAAGTCGATGTTCTCGACCCAGAAGAAGCCGAGGGATCTCAATCTCAGCAGAGCTTCCAGAACAAAGTTAGCAGTACTGAGATCAGAAAGAAGAAGGCCGGCAAGGCCGGCCATCTGTGATTTCATCATTGTGATCTCCTCTGGATTCTTTCGCATATACGTTACGGGTACTCACCTCATCTCGCATAGCTGCATAGCGAGTGACTCTGCCTGAAAAGTCTCACAACATACGCGCATAGCGGAAGACCAGAATCGGACATGTATACCTCCTCGGTAATACGGATTGCCGTGATCATCTTGTAATAATGCAGAAAGAAAGGCAAGTTGATTGATGTTTGGTGCACAGAGATTGTGCAGAAGGTGAAATGATAGTGCGTTACAAAGGCACAACCTTGTAGATGCCGTGCATCAAACCTTCACTGCATACCTGTCGTGTCTGCAAGTTTCCTCTTTCGCTCTCATGAGCGTGTGTAACCCAACACTCGTCTAAGCGATGGTCAGGTACTTGTCATGTCAAACCCTGAAAGAGAACCTGAACTGTTGGAGGGGATCAGCCAACAGAGTTGTGCTGTCGCTGCGGCCGTGTCCATCCACAGCCAACCAGTATCGGACGGACTAACAGAGATTAGCGCCGGTTGAATTATATAGTCGATTAAACCTCAACCTGGGCTAAACCACCAACATTTATGTTGTGCAGATATCTAGGTGTTTTATCGTCTCGGGCGGAAAGCGCGACAGATTCTCTATTGCAATTCGTCTTCAATTAATGAGCATATCCAATAATCTGAGCAAATGTCGATACAAGAGTGCCACCGATCCACCCGTCTACTGATCTCAGACTCCACGAACTGTCACGAAGCGCCCCACTTCACAACCTCCCCATCAATTTGCATGCCTCTCGTGCAGCTCGCCAGCGCAAGCGACTGCTTGCATGGATTAACTAGGTAGGTAGCAGTAACCAGACCGCCCTCCGACACGTGATTGTAAACTCATGCGACATTGCTGCACTTGCTTTCCGGGAATGGACCGGACCGTCGACGAGAAGAGAATTTCAGTGATGATTTGTCGACCGCCTGGTTGGTGGCGCACTCGTCCAAGTGTCTGAATGCGAATGGTGCCTACGACAACACACCCACCTGACACGCATTCCCTACGTTGGTCGTCATGTGCTGCACCTTGCCAAAGAAGTGACAAAAACTCTATACTTGACGTGATCTCCAGTCTTGACCCATTCCTCTCTGCTGCATCGAGTTATCAAGGATGAGACACAACAAAGTCCTTCGCAGATCCATTTGACACTACGAAAAAAGACGACCAGAACTCACTGAGTCAGCAATCAGTATCTAGCTACAATGTCCGGCTACCGTGGAGCTATGGCACTTTCCAATGAACTACTCCAGGAAATTCTGGATTATATCGCTGCAGACCCAGAAAGGCTCGTTAGTGTTGATAAAAGAGCATATCTTTCGCAAGAGAGTTTCAGGCCGGAGCCCCTCCCAGATCAAGACCAAATTGTGTACATTGGCAAGTTTCGTGGACTCTGCCGAAGATTCGCTGTCCTCGGTGCGTCTTATCAGTTTGCACGTATCACGACGCGATTTTCTTCCAGAGGTCTTGCCAGGTTGGAAGCCATTGCCGAACAACCTCATTTAGCAAGACATGTCAAGAAATTCAGCTACAAAGTACCATATTTCTGCATTCAAGGTACCGCTACTCGGATCAGTCGAAAACACCTGTCCGTTACTGACGAGACTCGCAAACTCAAGGCAACATATGGTCGTCTAGTATCCAGATACACGATGCTTTCGATCGCATCAGCGTACAGGCTTTTGCTTCCAAGCTAGCTGAACAGCAGCTCATAGTCCGCAATCAAGAAGATGCCAGAGTGCTGCAAAAGGCCATGGCTGCTTTTACAGCACTGCAGCATGTTCAAATTCTGCGAGTGCAAGACCAGCAAGACGAAAAAATGCTGGCATACCTCCGTTACCACCAAGAATTTTCGAGATTCTACGAGCTCAAGTGGGCGCCTGCATGTGTGCATAGTGCGAAAACACTAGGAAACGCTCTTTTATCCTCGCGCTCACCATGTTCTCGATTCTCCTCTCCAATGCTAAGTCCACAGAGTGCTCTAGTGCTCGCCGAGCACCCGTCCGATTCATTTTCTACACTTTCGGAACGGTTGACCTGCTTGGAGCTGCATTTCGACGACGGCTACTTTGACGACGGCATGGACTTGGAGGTACGCATGACTGAATTATCAGATCTGTTCAAGATCGTCTTTAGCGCTGCCATCAACATGGAGGCCATCCACGTTGGCTTTCCTTCACACAGACCTGTGTCGCTCCCGCTCGAGGCCATCTTTCACAACGTACGATGGAACAGACTCATAGCGTTCGGAATCCAAGGATGGAAGCTTCATGCAGATGAAATTATCTCACTAGCTAGGCGGCACCGAGACAGACTAAGAGGCCTACGACTTAGAGACGTTTTATTGCTAGAAGGCAGTCAGTGGAAGGATGTGCTCGCTTATCTCCACGACGACATGAGGCGACTCGATTGGCTTTCGCTCCGGCGCATCGACTATGCGACGCATTTCGATGAGCTGTGGCACAATGCAGGGGTTGAACTGCCGGACGATCCACCAGGTTTTCTCAGTGAAAGTGACGACGAAGACGATGATCTTGACGATGATGAAATGGAGGACACGTACTGGACGAATGAGGAACAACAGGCTAACGAAGGGACATCAGACTGGGACAGCGCCAGCATATCTGATGACTCTGATCAACAAAATTCGGATGATGATGAAGAAGAGCATGGACGGGCTGCTTATGAGATGGAGTTCCCACCACTGAATTCACCCGATACACCTGACTCTGTACCGTGGTGCAGCTGTAATGGACGTACGTATCCGATGAGTGTGGATGATCTTGGGGACGACGGCAATTCGGTCACAAGAAAGCAATGGAAGAGCTGGGAAAGATGGGTTGTGGGCAGATGTCCCGAGCATTCAAGGTGACCATCGAGATGATGTTCGTCCTTGACTCGAGTCGGGAACTCGAGTGTATGAGGTTTGCTTCATCTTAACTCGCTTGGGGGTCTCCATGTGCAAAGATTAAGAACAGCACAAACAACAGGCACTTTGTGACCCTCGGCAGAGATCATATAAATGTAGTTTAACTATTACCGACGATGCTTTTATTGTTTGCCTATCTTTCAACAGGTGCAACGACCTCCCTGATCCATCCCACAACAGCATCTCCCAAAGCCCTTTGAACACCAGATTCTCTCCAGAAATGGCTAGCTCCATGGACTAGATTCCAATCGAAGGAAATCGTGTTCCGCGAAGCAAGCTCATGCATCCGACCACACCAACCCTCAAGTTTCGTCGCCGAAGTGAATATATCCTCCGTGCCAAACACGACCAACGTAGGATTCCGCACAAGATGGTCTGGCGCAGGGGCTTGCCGCCAGAATTGCAGACTCGTCGCCTGAAAGGAAAGCATATTTGATAGCGGTGGCAACAATGGCGATATAAGTAGATAACACGTCGATATATGAGGAAGATTACTCCCCAACTTTGGTGTCTCGTCTGAAACTGTATGTGCTTCGTTGAAAGCCGAGGATGAGGATCGTTGTTGATGATTTAACATCGGTCTCTTACTATTTCGTCGCATGGCTTGTTTCAGTCGATTTGGTAACTCAGTACTCCTGCGTACGACATCAGTACTACTCCTTTTTCTTGCCGGTGAAGAAGTTTCACTCCCGCCGTAAGTGATGGAATGGTGGGAGTTGGATTTTCGGTGTCTTTTGACATTTGTCTCTGTTTCTTGCGACAGACGGCCACGGGTATGTGTTTGTGCTGCGGCAAGTGCTAGATTTGTTCTTTCTGCTAGAGTTTTGGCTCGCAGGAGTATTTCTGTTATTGGTAGAGTTGGTTGACTGGGGTGGAAGTGTGATATGATGTCTTGCGTTGAGGGTAGTCGGGATAGGATCAGGGAGCCGTATGAGTAGCCTCCTAGCAGAAGATTTATCTCTTCTGGACTGGGTTCAGCACTTCGATCTGTTTGGTCAAGCTCTCCAGTTGACGGATCATGTTCCTGTATTGATGATAGCTGTGAGATGTAGAAGATCAAATGTCCGACTACGGACATGTAGTCTTCTCGCTCTCCTTTGCCGGTCCAGCTTGTGTTGCCTTTTGATGTCTCGGCTCCACTTCATAGAACAGAATCAGACACAACGTCTACAAATTTCCCATATTCGAAAGATCTCAAGAAGAAGAACTTACCGGAAATTGAATGCGCACACAACAAAATCGAGGGCAAGAAGCTGCTCCACCAGTAGTAAGACGACAGGATCGTCCATACAACCACCCAGAGGAGCATATGGATGGGCCAATACCGCACATTTCCTCGATATGGAAAAACCGGCAGCTTCTGGGTGATCTTGATGCAAGCCTGATTTCCTGGGGGAATGGTAGATCCGGCAGTCCAGTGGAGTTCCATCATGGATGGAAGGAATAGTGAAGCAGTACGTCGGCGAAGAAGTCGACATTGTGGCTTCACGTATCGGAGGAATACAGAGCCTTTGTCACCATTATGACATGTCTATAGAGATCGAATCATTTGAATCAGAGATAACCAGGTCGTGAAATATTTGGCACAGTAAATAGAGATGTGTCGTGTGCAAAAGCGCCGAGGCAGGTGGGGTTTGGATCGTGTCGACGTACTCAGACATCTGCCAAACATGCCTACGGTGATATTATTTGACAAATTGATCAAACATGCAATATGACAATGCTCGGGACTAGAGTTTAAAGACACGATAAGAACTCGAGTCAAAGGATAATTGTCATTCATAACTTCATCAATCTCTACTTCTTGTCGGCATAATGTAACGGGTATCATTCAAAGTATCCAACCAGCCAATCAATTAAACGATCAATCTGTATCATCGGTGTCGTGATGTGAGATGAGTAATTCTGGATCCGGACCGTCGTCTTCGGTATCCGTATCCGATACACTCTTTGCCTTGTTCTTCACTGCGAAAGCGTCGTCTAATTTACGTATAGCCTCGCCTTCATCCTGTGTGCCAGCTCTTGGTGTGCTGACTCCATCCAAATGTGCTGAATTACTCGTACGGCCGTCTGCGTCTGCAGAATCTGTTTCTGAATTTGTAGTCGCCAGAGCAGCCTCGAGGATTTGCTTGCCTTTTAAACAAGCCTCTAGCTCGGCGCCTATAGCGCATACCAACAGCTTCCAGTCCCGGGTTTCCGCATGCTTGTGTTTATCTTCCAATTTGATAGTAATTTCCTCAAGAAGCGCGAGTAGCTCTTGAGTTGTGGCAGGCGGATTGTTCAACTGTAAATCAGCCTCAGGATTCTGATTGCTCAGACCAGACGTTGCTCTTGCAAGCTTCTTTTCGAATGTTAAGACCAACTTGACAGTGTCTTTCCAGACCAAGGCACCTTGCTCGAGAGCGTCACGTTCTTTGTTATTGACGGCGTCTTTTGCGAGCAATGACTCTCGCTCGCGAGTAAAGAGATGGCTTGCGGCGTCCAATGTACGAGACTCATGAGGCAGCTGTCGAAAGTGGTTCATGTCTGAAGTGTTGATGACGGCATGCCAATGATCTGGCGAGTCGTCGTACAAAAATGCCTGAACATCTTGGTCAAGCAGGGTCAGACTAGAGTTGTAAGAGCTGAGCCGGGCTTCGACAGTGTTTTCAATCTCTTGAGCTTGAGCCCTCAGTCTTCGCTGGTCTGCCTTTGCTTTTGCAAGTTTGGCCTCGAGATCGTTGATTTCTTTTTGCATATCATCGGCCTGGCGGTGCAAATCATAGGCGCGCTTTTGTTCAGTGCCCGAGTGTATCTGAGAGGTCCTGGTTTGTAGGGCATGGCGTTTCTTCTGCCACTTGTCTAGCTGAGAGAGGACAGATGTAACGTGGTCGATGTTCGGCTGGAGGTATTGAGACTCCTGAGCTTTGAGTTGGGCAAGCCGTCTGATAGCGTTATAGAGGCCAAATCTTGCATCGCGCAAGGCAACCTTGCCAGGCGATTTAGAAGGAGTATTTGTGTTGTTGAAGGCGGTTGGGGTGCTGGATCCCGTAGAATTGCCATCGTCGTGGGTAGTATTATCGGTCGAAGGATCGAGGCCAGCAAGAAGACCGTCAGCTTGTGCATCCAGTAGCAGCTGCAGATGAGCCTCGAGCTGGCGCTGCCTTTTACGAAATAACAATAACTCGTCGTCGGTAGATGCGTCCGAGGACGACTTGTCAGAGGGCCCTGATGATGTCGGGAAGTAGACGCTTGAGACTATAGGAGGAGGGATGGTCGGAGCAGCCATGGGGGACTTCGTACGCCAACGAGGAGCTTTGGCATGCCCACGGCTCTCGACACCAGGCGACAGCGAGTTGGACGAGAGTTGCGGCAGCGCATGAGATAGCCACGAGCTACTTGCCATTAGCCACAGGCAACTGGGAGTGAACGGTGCAAACAGGTAGAGAGGAAGAGAGCGGTGATGTGCAGATGAGAAGAGACAGAAGGAACAAGGATGGCCGGCCAGGTAACTACTTACCCCTCCATGTCGCTCAATCAATATGACATGTGACGACTGAGCAGTACAGGCAGGGAATCAAGACTTGCAGAGTTGCACGCGACGAGCTGAGCCATCTGCAACAAGCGTATGTGCCGAGATGTGGATCACCCGAACATGAACATGTTTTGACAATGTATATGGATACCTACTTGGTACGTACAACAGACATCAACATGTCACAAGATCAACAACCCCACGTTTGGACTTTGCGGAGAATTCGAGGCCAGATTGAAGTACACCTTTACAAGATAGTCCTTAGAAGACAATCTTTTGACCTTGTTCGTACTATCTACCTAGTAGTGAGAATCGGATAGAGGCAATAGCATACAATTAGAGAGACAATGGAACAGGTCATGAGTTTGGACGGCTTCGTTCTTCTCTCAACCATCTCTAAGACAAGAATAGTTCGTCGTAGTGCTAGTAACAGATATGAACGTTCGACCATGATCTAAATCGACTGATTTCACGGAATCTTTGAAAAAGAGGAAGAACGAAAGTGACGACTAATTATCTATCAAAGTCAGGTGCAGCTACAGTGACTGGCTGAGTCAGCTGATCAGAGCCGCATCAACGACGCTTTAGGAAAGGGCGGCCCGTTACAGCAGCAGCAGCCAGCCAGCTCTCCTTCTCCATCAAGGAAGGAACATTTATTGTTACTCGACATCTCACAAACGCTCGCATTCTGTTATTCACCACCACCACCACCACCACCACCACCACCACCACCACGTCACCAGTTCCGTCCATTTGTAATCACACCACCACATCCGCTTTCGACTGTCGCTTGAATCCAAACACTCGCTCTCTTTTCGCACCGAGCGCCGCCGCGTCGCTTTCCACGCAGCAGCATCGCCCGCCATGTCCAACTTCTTGAACAACGATTTTGGCAACAACTCGGACGACGAGGATGATGACTTCAACCCCGCCCCTGCCATGGGCTCTGACGACGAGGGCGAGACTGCCAACAATAATAACAACAAGGATGATGCCAACGACCAGCCTGAGCAAGACGACAATGAAGACGAACCTGACAACTCCTCGCCGCGACAAAATCAACCCCGTGCCAACCAGCATCAAGACGATGACGAGGAAGAGGATGAAGACGAAGACGAAGATGAGGAAGAAGAGGACGACGAAGATGAGGACATTGTATGCTGACCACCCTGAGCTGGCTGTTTGCGACTCCACATGATACGCGTTACTGACCCTCTTCTCCTAGGGACACACTCGCAAGCGCCGTCGCAAGGGTCCCCGCAATCAGTTCCTCGATGTAGAAGCCGAAGTCGATGACGAAGATGAAGAGGAGCCTGACGAGGATGATGAGGTGGCCGGCGAAGAGATGCATCCAGATGACCTGCTCGAGCTCCCTGCCGGCGCCGACCGTGACGATCGCAAGCACCGCGAACTCGACAGACAGCGTGATCTAGCCCTGAGTATGGATGCCGAGAAGCAAGCCCAGGCCTTGAAGGAGCGCTACGGTAGAAACAGGGCTGCCAACGTCGATTCGGCTGTTGTTCCTCAGCGACTACTGCTACCCAGCGTTGACGACCCTCATATCTGGCGTGTCAAGTGCAAGCCTGGTAAAGAACGCGAGGTCGTCTTCGCCATCATCAAACGTATCGAGGACCGTGCTGGTACGAGAGAGCCGCTACAGCTGATCTCGGCATTTGAGCGTGGAGGTGTCATGACCGGCAACCTCTACTGCGAGGCCCGCATCGTCACTGATGTCACAATCGCCTTGGAGGGTTTGCAGAACGTCTACATGGGTACCAAGCCTATGTTGATCCCCATCACCGAAATGCCTGATCTTCTCCGCACTCGTAAGAGCAAGTCGCTTGAGCCTGGCATGTACGTCCGTGTCAAGCGCGGCAAGTACGCAAATGACCTTGCTCAGATCGACGAGGTTGAATCCAACGGTACCGAGGTCACGTTACGTCTCATTCCTCGTCTGGACTATGGCCTCAACGACGATGTTAATGCCGCCGTGGACAACAAGCGCAAGCGCTTTGGTTTCGGTGCCAATACTGGTCCCCGTCCTCCACAGCGTTTGTTCAGTGAAAACGAGGCCAGAAAGCGACACGGCCGCTATTTGACCAAGGGTACTGGTTTCACCGCCAATACCTGGACTTACATGAACGACACCTATGTTGATGGTTTCCTCATCAAGGACTACAAGGCCAACCATCTGCAAACCGAAGATGTAAACCCTACTCTCGAAGAAGTCACCAAGTTCGCCGCCGATGCCGAAGATGGAACAGAGAATCTCGATCTTTCTGCCCTTGCTGCTACTATCAAGAGTAATTCTACCGGAGCTTTCCTGCCTGGTGACACCGTCGAAATCTGGCAAGGTGAACAGCGTGGTGTGTACGGTAAGGCTGTGTCCGTCCACGCTGACATTGTACGCATCTCCGTCTCATCTGGAGAGCTTGCTGGTCAGATCATCGAATCACCTGTCAAGGGCTTGCGCAAACTTTTCAGAGAGGGTGACCACGTCAAGGTCATTGGTGGCAGCAAGTACTTTGATGAAGTTGGCATGGTAGTCAAGATTGTCGAGGACCGCGTCACTCTCTTGACAGACTCGAATCAGACCGAAATCACCGTCTTTAGCAAGGACTTGCGTGTCGCCACAGATTCTGGCGGTCAGGTCGGTGTATCAAAGTACGATCTACACGATCTGGTCCAGCTTGATGCCGCTACCGTAGCATGTGTCATCAAAGTCGATCGCGAGTCACTGCGTGTACTCGATCAGACTGGCACTGTCAGAGGTCTGCTTCCTTCAAATATTTCCAACAAGCTCGAGCGCCGCAAGAATGCTGTTGCCACTGACCGCGAAGGCGCTGAAATCCGCATTGACGACACTGTCAAGGAAGAAGGTGGCGAAGGCAAACAGGGTCGTGTCCTACATATTCACCGAAACTTCCTCTTTGCTCTCAACAGAGAACAAACGCACGATGCAGGTGTCTTTGTCGTTCGTACCAACAACGTCAAGACTGTCGCAGCCAAAGGTGGTAGAGTCGCCTCGGCTCAGGCCAATCTGCTAAAAATGAACCCCGCCATGCAGCGACCCGGCGCTCAACAAAATGGTGCCCAGGCAATGCCTCCGCCACGTCAAATGGGTCGTGACAAGCTCATTGGAAAGACCATCACCATCCGCAAAGGTCCCCACAAGGGTCTGTTAGGTATCGTAAAGGACACTACCGACACCCATGGACGTATTGAGCTTCACGGTAGTAAGAAGATCATCACTGTTCAGAAAGACCATTTGACGGTCAGAGACCCGGTTACAGGCGCAGTCATCCAACAGGACGCTTCACGGCGCCCTGGTGCCCCGCCAATGGGCGGAGCTGGTGGAAGACCACCTGCCTGGGGTGGTGCAACCCCTGGAAGATTTGGTGCTACGCCTAGAGTGGGAGATGGAGGCCGTACTCCTGCCTGGAAGCCAGCCGCTGGAGGTCGGACACCGGCTTGGGCAGCAGGAGGCGGAAGAACTGCATATGGCGGCAACGTTCCCGCATGGTCGAAGGGAAGTGGTACAGCTTACGGTGGTACAACCTCATATGGGGGTCAAACGTCTTATGGAGGCCAGACTTCTTATGGAGGTGGTACTGCGTACGGAGGTGTAAGTCGTTGTCTTTTGATTCTCTCCAAAACCTAATACTGACTTTGCACAGGGCACTTGGAACCCAAACAACCGTACACCATTCCATGGAGGTGGCACAGCTTTCGACTCTGGCTCGAAGACACCGGCGTATGGCATGGATGCACCTACGCCTGGCTTCAACAGTGCCCCAACACCTGGCGCCATGGATCAGCCCACACCAGGTTACGGACAGTACCGTACTCCTGCTGCAGCCCCAACACCCGGAGCTTTCCCTGAGACCCCTGGTGCTTGGAATGCTGAAACACCTGCAGACAATGGTCCAGGTTACGACTGAGTTTGTGATGTTGACGCTAAAACGCTAAAGAATATGGTCGTAATAAGAGTTTTTCTCTCGTGTACACATGGCGTTATGAGCTGGGGAGACTCGCGGTAGTTTTGGCTTGGGGCATTTGTTTCTGGCACTATCTCCAGTTGTTGTATACTAAAAAATATCACGAAAGCCCATTCTCCAAATCTGTGTGTGTGCAGAAACCTCAACGAGCCTCTTCCCAGACTTTCTTAGCCACTGTTCTGTCCTTGTCAAAATGCTGTTCACTCACATATTGCATGCATCAAGGAGGTCGCGGACTCCAGGAGGCACTTTTGATCATGTTTAGACGCAATCTCATTGAAGCGAATATTAGCGCTATCCTTGTATTCTTGGAGCTGATGCGAAAGACCAATGCTACCGGGTCGATAATTGGCGAGAGATCCATCTCTCATGAAGAGTATGTACACATTACCATGTCAAGGAGTAGAACGATGGCTCACGAACGTTGAACCTTGTTTCATCTATGAATTTCCTCTACCACTCATGCTTTCTTACGATTTTTTTACGATTTGATCCATGCATCCGCCGCAATAGAGTTTTCTTTGAGCGCACACCTGCTCAGGGGAGCAGTATAAGTTGCTTTATTTGCTAGGCAAGTCTTCAACTCTCATTCCAGTTCTTTGCATTGGGATTAGGGCGAGCCTCTTTGAGTAAAAAGTAGCTTGTCACCGCCAGCACCTGCAGAGCAATCAATATGGATACTGGAAGCAAATTACCCATTCTGATGGACAATCCCATATCAGCTATCATCCTGGCTTCAAAAACTCCACGTTCTTTTGGAAGGCAAGACACGGAAGCGCTCATCCAGCTGAGGAAGGGACCAAGGAGAGCAGTGAAACGCGTACCAGGCTCGCAAGGGTGTCGATCATAGCTGAGTGACACCCTCAACCGACCGCCTTCGGTCTGGTAGGGGCGGGCCTCTTTGTTCGCAGGCATACAAAGGTTGGAGAGCGCGCGACTTCGAGGTCATGGTCTTCAACCAGAGTAAAGGACAAATTGAGAGGGACTTGCAATCCAGAACCTTGTCTCCAGTATCGCAGACATCAGCGTCAATGCCAGCGGTGGGAGCATAACTAGAGTGCAGGCAGCACCAGTTGCTGCACAACAAAAGAGAGAGGGGAGACTTAATTAATCCGAGTTAAACCTGCTGCTAGGTAGAGAAATACGAAATAAACGCTTGCCTATAAAGGGAAGACAGTGCTTTGAACAGACGAGAGCTGTATCTGTTCTTCGGAGCCTGACCCGAAGATCTCATGATCTATCTACCCCATGTCAAGCAGGTTGATAGTCGAGCTCATCTATCAAAGGGAGACCAAACCACCATTTCGCTCGTACCAAAACTTTGGGCTGGGTGAAAACAGTGAGAAGAGCAACCGAACAAGTCCGGAGATATGGTAGTTTCGTTGTTCCGTTCAATTCATTGGCTTGGTTTTGTCAAGAGAAGATCTCGCAGGAACGTTCTGAGGTGACAAGATACGTGGAACAAGTCATTATGCTGTAGACTGACATAGTGAATCTTTTCCTGCTGGTCCTCATGAGACACTGAAAGTCATCAGGGGAATCGTTCAGCTGTCGTCCTGTCTGTGAAGAGCATGGAGTTGGGATGGTTCTAGTCACCAGAATCAAAGTCGGGACCTTGGAAGTTTCACAAACACTCTCGAGCCTGTATGTAGATTATCAGCATCGGGGCGAGTGTACACGACCGCGTTTCTCGTCGACGGCTTGACGATTCCTCCAATTAATGTTTCGAGATTTGGAGCACGACCAGGGCCACCTCGACAACAATCCTTTCGACCATCGAGGTCTCAACAAGGATGCTTGAATGGTTTCAAAGAAGCGTAGCAGAATGGCTCAGACCTTGCTGAGCTTACAAGATCCCTGTATCACGAGACTACGACGAATTATTGCTATCCGTTCGTTTGCATCATGATTCACGTGATGCATTGATCCAGTAATGTAGAATAGCCAGATGGATGACGGATCGTGGAGTCTACACGGCACACACTCAACCAGCTCCCCGGACCCGATAGATGGAAGTATTCATGATGTTTGTTCTCGCACACGTTCTCGCAGTCCTTTGCGTCCTTCTCGCAACGCTGCGAGAGCTCGGGGCTGCATTTAGCCGCATCGGGCTAGCTCCGACTCCTCGGATTCGCTTGTCCGCTGCAAAGCTGAGTTTTCGAGCATCTGAGCATGAATCGTGAGACAGAGCTTACTACGTGGTTGAGATTTGCATTACCTAGCAGTGTAAAGCCTCGAACATACACAAAGATGACAGCAGCCACGATATGTCTTGTCGTAGCCCCTCAGTCGGTTCAGGACTCGCAGGTTCGACAGGAAGCTTGATGCACTTGCTTTCCTCCTTTATACTCGAGTCTCGTCGCACATAGTGCAGCAAAGTTTCTGGGATATCCTGCTTGGGTTGAGGCCTTTAGTCCGAGCAGAAGGCGCGAGGGCGTGTTCGATGTAGTGTCGCAACGCAACCGACTTCGTAAGGTCCAGGACAAGGCAGATTTGAAGCATCGCACGTGATATCTCGACATACAGTACGCTTTATCAAGAACAATATTTTCTGAACCTACTACTCTAACGTAACACAGATAGTGACTGAACTTTCCTATACGCTCTACATGTCACGCACGTAGAACTGGTATGGTGCAGCTCTCGAACAATGTCCTCAAGTCTTCGAGATTGTCTCAACACTTAAGACTCGAGAACATTTCCAAGCATCTCCTTTCCGTCTTGAGACGAGTTGAGATCAGAGTAGTCGAGGCAGTACGTTCTAGTGAGGATCAGATTTACCCAGGCTTGACGGAAGATGTGACAGAAATTGACGATAGACTGATAGATGCAATGGCCCATTTGTCCAATCTCCTACGCTTCAAGGACCTCTGCTGATGTGGTTGTTTTAAGGTCCCAGGTTCCTCGGGAGGAACGCTATCATCATTCGTAGTGGTGTCGATATCCATAATATCGCAAGGCTACTGGCCATCATCGCTACTAAAAGTAGAGAAACACCGTTACTGAGATACATAAATGACTATGCTAGGATTAGATAAATACTTACATCGTCGTTGCTTGTTTGGCGTACAGAGATCGGTGTGTTAGATCGTTCCCCACGGGCAGGATCGAGCATTTTGTGCTGCCACGGGGACCAAATCCTCAGTTGCCAGGTCGATTGATACAGTATAGGAGATGGTGAGATTTTGGACAATGACATTTCCGCAGGATCGTCCGATCATTGATGTAGTAGAGGAAGCGAGACCAAAGCCTCTTGAGCGCCCAAGATTTTGGGCAATCAGGGCCTTAGGGCTCTTGACGGACGATGGTTTCAAATCGAGTTACACCTCTCTACATATCGACCACCGCCACCATTAAACTGACCTTTTCGCGTGTATCTAACAAGAAATTATCAGAAGACATTGACGTCGCAATTAAACTGCGCTAGAAGGTTCAAGAGCCTCACAGACATGGAAGCACCAATTGAAATGCGAAGTTCAAACAAGATGAAGTATTGGAAAGATCGCTGGCAATAACCAGGAAGATTATGACATTATAGATTCCTAAAGAGAGTGATCATAGTGAATAAATACATGCATGCGTCATGAGTGTTCAATGAAAAAACACATTAAGAGGGAAAAGGAGGGTTGTGTCGTGAGCAAGCAAGGTATGCATAGCATAGTAGCTCAGCGCCTAAGCTCTGTCATGCTGACAAGCTTAACAGACAGTGATGTACAAGCCAATAGGGCTGGGGTTGTAATCCTGGAAGTATCTGTAAGAAGTTCCGTCCTTGGTCGACATAGAGAAACCGATGGCACTGTTGGCAGGGCAGTCGAAGGTGGCAATGGTGTACGAGTTTCCAGGTGCGACTGTGGTAACGCCATAGTCGGTCTTGACAGCAGGCTTGTTGTTGTAAGTGGTGCTAGAGCTGGCGGGGCCGTTCAACATGGCAAAGTCAATGCCACCTGCACCCGAAAAGGTGAACGAGGATGTCTGGAGGTCGGCTTGCTTGGGGAAGAGGAAGACCAGAGAGCACTTCTTTCCGGCGTCAGAGGCGGGAATGTCAAAGTTGAAGAGACTGGAAACGCTATTTGAGACCTCGCCGAAGTATGAGGTGCCAGATGCGGCATCAGGCTTGCTAGAGTCGACGGGGACGATGAGATGAGGGAACTCGTATGCTCCAGACAGATCTGCAGGGCAACCCTTAGGTGCGGGAGCTGGGCAGCCAGACTTGCAGCCATCCGCGGACAAAGTGATCTTCTCGCAACCGCCTTGACCAGATGGAGCAGTGGTGTAGATGTTGTAGCCTCCGTTGTCTCCAGTGGGACAAGACACAAAGTCCTTGTTGCCGTTGTAGAGGAGGCCTCCATCACAACCGACGGAGAATCCGTCTGTTGGAGAAGCGCCAACATCGCATTGGAACTGAGTTGTGGGTGGAGTTAGAATGCATCCACGACCGCTCTGATCGGTGAGGCCACCCTTGCTGTCGATACAGTACTGAGCCGCAGGTAGTCCTGCTTTTTGTTAGAGCAGGTACATATGAGATTTGCCGACGTGAACTTACCTTGACCAATGCGGTTCTGACCATCAGACAATTGTCCAACAGCTCCACCAGGACCTCCCGAAGCTGTGAGGTGGAAGCAGCTAGACTCTGTAAGTATGATATATGGTTAAGACTAGACAGGCTCAGATGCATACCAGGTCGAGTCACGAGCGATGAGGGCGTCGGCAACGGCAATGAGAGCTGCAGAAACAAGAGTAGTCTTCATGATGATAGTACGATAGTGATAGGTTTGCTGAGTACAGATATGTTGTCGAGTCGTTGGATGATAGTGAGAAGAAAGATATTGGGCTCTGAGGAGGACATATTTATACCTGTTGCTTACAGCCTCCTCGGGAGGATCAACATTCGTCACAGCAAATCATGAATGTCAGTAGATGAGATGAGACAGTACATCTGCCTGCATCGGGAATGAGAAGGACAACATAGTCATCGTATTGCCAAGCGACGGAAGGTATACCACCTACGCTTGCGACTCATGCAATTACGATACGAGGTCATCTGAGCATCGAGTGCCATCGTTCTCCTCGGACAGAGACAAGTCGTTAGTATTGAGACTGGCGATCTCCCATAGCGGCGTGGTGAGAGCAGAGCTACACCATACTAGCTCTCGTAAAATGTTCGAAAGGATTTCGTGACAACGCAGCGACTTAGTCAATTGTATTTACGGCTTTGTAGCCATATATCAGCAAAGCCAATCTATTATTGTTACAAGAGCCTCAGGATTAGTCGCATCGTGGGCTCGGGCGGTATTGTACCTGGCAATGTCATTGATATGGAAGTGAAACATTAGGAATGAAGTCAGGATTAACCCATGCGCCAAGTAAGATCTTTTGCGTCAAAGTGCGGGGTGCAGCGTCATGGCGTTTCTTTTACCACATCTTGGCCCTTCTTACTCCTCACCTCCTCCTTCATACATGATTAAAGTTATAGCCGGACGTGTCCGGAGAACTACTTGCTGTCCTAAAGATAGCATGGTTGATCTACGGCCCTTATACTTCAACGGCCATGTGACCGTGGGCTGATTCTACAGCCCGGCCGTAGGCGGGACAAAACAGAAAGCACCTTGATTCGTTGTCAAGGAGGATTCCACTGATTTGATACTAGGATGGGCCTAGTGGACATTTTTGAATACCTTTGCCTCTAGCCTTGTAGAGATATACGATGTCAGCATGGAAAAAAGGTGCCTGATTTCCGCTAAGCTTCCGCGGATCGATCATGAAGATGTTGAGAAACATAATGAAAGGTCAAGAATTGTCAGCACGTGGATCTCAAGGCATCGTGAGATTTCATCAAATTTGGGGGCTCTTGAGGGATTTTCTGCATGGTGTTATTGAAAGATTCAATTGGTCGTTCTGTCAGGCATAAGATTTCTTTCCATATCCATTACGGAAGGTTAAAAAATAGGGGAGAAGGCGCGATTGTATATTTTTATGAACGAGAGTATGTAAAGAACAGAGACAGCAAAGACGGAGGCCAGCTCTGTGTGCTGTCGACGAAATGAACGAGGGTATGTAAGGAACGACACAACAAAGACAGAGACCAGCTCTGTGTGCTGTCAACAGAAAAGTAGAATCCTTCTAACCATACCCGAAACCAGTGTAAAAACGCTCGTGACCTTTTGGCGCCTTGCTCCCCTTTGTACTTCTTAGAACCGCCGCATCCCTTCTTCTGTACACCAATGTGTAGTGCAGCCATGTGTTGTAGAAAGTGTGTTGTGTGTTATGGAAAGCTAGTTGAGCTTTCTCTTCTTGGTGGGAGGCTGGTAGTTGTGGTCTCCATCATCGTCAACAGAGCTCAAGCCCTCCTTCAACTCCTCTTCATCAGGAAACGACTTCATAGACGTGATCAAATTGTACAAATCGCCCTTTTTACCATTCTTCTTCGATTTGCGCTTGGGAGGTTCGACCACGCGAGGCTTAGGACGAGGCTGAGTGACAGAAGGGCGAAGGTGATCATCGATGAGCTTTGGATGATCGCAGGGACCGAACTTCAGGTCTTTGATGCCACGAATCTTTCTGATGTTCTTCAATCCAGGAATGCCGTCGATAGTCCTGTACTCGCGACTGGTTCCCGAAAGTTTGAACCACTCTTTCATGAACACGCCCGGGATGACATTGATGAGCATGGTGAGTCGCTGAAGCATGTCTGACTCAAGCAAGAGTTTTGCTGCAGCAGGGGCACAGGTGATGTTTGAGTACCTGACGCAGACGCTAGCAACACACTTGCGTCGCTCAGGGCCGATGCCACGGAGGAAGGTTTTGAGCATGCGACAGTCACTGAAGTGAAAGTCGTTCATGCGGTAGAACTCAGGCATGGCCTCATCATGGACCAGCTTGTTCACAGACAGCAAGGCCAACATGGTCGAACGTGGTGGCATGGCGATGTGGCCTATGCCTTTGTGAGCCTCCCAGACTGGGAACCTATTCTCAAAGGCAGAAATCCCATATTGATGGATGTACAGACGGTAATCAGAAAACTCGAGAACGAGCTTGTAGATTTGACGACGGAGGTCTGCAGGAAGGCGCATAAAGGGGAAGCGCTGTTGCTTGGCTTTGATCTTTTGAATCTCGAGACGGTGATATTTTGACAGTCGAATGTCACCGAGGTGGCGGAGGAAATAGTAGGCCGAACCAACAGTAAGAGAGTAGGTTTTGTGGCCATCCTCATTGAGCTTGACCCTGATGGGGAGCTGGAAATCAGAGAGGCATGATTCGATCTGATGGGCGAGGGTAAACAGCTCATGACTAGAATACCAACCTCCAGGCTGACGAAAGAAGTGCTTAGCAGCCAGGTTCTGGTAGTATCTGATTCTCTGAACAACAAAGATGCCCATGTCCTGGCACAAGATCCACCTGTGAGTGTTGCCGGACAAGGCGAGCATGATGAGCTCCTGATGAGTAAACTTGCATTGGTTGGTAGATATGGGCGATATATTTTGCAAGACAAGGTGCCTGAGCTCCTCAGATGAGGGAGCATGAGCGCCAGTAGGCTCACGGTTGTTCAGGCTCAACGGCATAGTTGAAAAGGATTGACGAGGTGAGGAGCACTAGCAGAGAACGAGGCAAGCAGCAGCTAGGAGAATGAGGGTAGGAGGGACAGGCTCAGAGGTTAAAGGACATTGACGCCTGTGTGCCGTCGGTCAATGTCAGACTGAGAGCAGGCGCAGAAAGGTGCGTAGCGCGGGATGGGAGAAACGAAGATGGGGATGGTGTAAGTGAGTGAGTGGAGGGCTAGATGGGATGGGAACGGCCAAGAAGTGAAATTGGGAGAGAGGGATGTTACGAGATGTTGTGATGCGACAGACAGACGGAGCGACAGACACAAAGCCATGTTAGTGCGAAAGCGACAAGGAAACTAGGACCAAACGAGGCGTGAAGCCTGTTAGCACGCGCGACGACGACGATGGACGGATCTTGGCGGGGCGATTGGAAGACGACAAAGAGTTTACATATGAATACAAGCAAAGTGAGCTAGTCCTCTCTGTTTTGTTCTCTACCTGAGGGACGAAAAGTTGGCAGGTGGCATGCGGCCTCCAGTCAATTCGGCGGCCATGCGACGCACTCTCTGGTTCATTATCGTGTCTGAGCGACCAGAAGTCGACTTGGCTACTGTGCCGCCATATCTCGCAGCGCCCTTGCCACTGGCCATGTTTAGCAAGTCCTCGATCGTGTCGGGCTGGTTGACATCCCAGATACTGGCACCATTCTGGCCGAATGTCTTGGGCTTCTCGACAGTGCCAAAGGCATCATCGATGGCCTGCGACAGCTGAGCATCGGTGACGATAAAGTCACGGGCGTTGACGTAGAGCGAGTGGAGGGCATCGCGACGCTCTTCCTGACGAGCAGCCTGTTTTTGAGCATGGCGCTGGCGCATCTCGGCCACACGAGCGTCTCGGTTGGGGTCCGACAGGGCGCCTTTCTTGAGCAGATCCAGCAGAGACTGGTCGACGGTCGGGGCAGTCAAGCGTTCGTCTTCACGCTCCGGACGGTGCAAGCGAGCCTCGCGGTCTTGCTGGTTACGTGTGGCGCGGGCAGCCAGGTACTGGTCCGTCTTGATTCTGCGGTCCTGCAAGCTGTGGAGACCTTCGTCCAGGTTCTTCCTCCTTGAGGCGGCCATGCGTTGCTTCCAGATATGACGCGGACTTGTGGAAGCACTCTGGGTGGCAGGCTCCTTGGTAGACTTGTCGAGATTGATGGGAGAGCGAGGGTCCTGGCCAGCAAATACGTCTCGGGGCACAGGTAAGAAACCCTTAAGGCGGACCTTGTCAGGCACAGTCTGTTGCGGCGGTTGTGGCACATCGATGAAGCGAGGAGACTCGGGACCTAGAGCCATTTGTGCTGCAGAGGCACTGAAAGGTCGAGTGGAAGTTGTGCGGGCTGTACATGCCGGGCATTTGTAGAGGCTGCTGCCCTGTGGTAGACGGACAGGCATTGTGTATGTGTGTATATGTGGAAAGGACCAGCGAGTGGGATTGGGTCGATCCTGCCTGCTGTGTGCTGCAATGAGGATGGGATTCAATAATTCTTGTCGATATGCCGCCGCCGCTACCGCTGCCGCTGCTGCTTGTTCCGTCCCTCTGGCAGTCTTGGCGGCGAGGTTGGAAAAAAGCATGTGGCCAATCACGGAGGTCGGGCTTCTCCAGATTGCGGACAGCGGCCCGTGCAGCGGCGTTCGTTCTTTCTCTTCAAGAAAAAAGTTCTGGCGTGTGTCGCTCCTTCCCTCTTGTGTGGGCTGCCAGTTGTGAGCTCCCTCCCTCTGCCACTCTTCTACACTCATACACATTCTTTTTCCCCCTTCTCTCAACTTCTTGTTCGGAAGTATACCACCGTCACCATGGGTAGCGGCAAGAAAGAGGCTGCTCGCAAAGAGCGCCAGGGCAAGACCGGCGATGGCATGGCCAACGTCAAGGTCAAGGGAGAGAACTTCTACAGGTAAATCCGCCTTCTTGCATACGCTGTTCTTGTCTGTGTTTTGATGCTGACCGGCATGTCTTTGCAGATCGGGCAAGAAGGTCAAGTTGCTCAACATGCTCAACGAGGGCAAGCCTACACGTAACGCTCGCGGCGACATCACCCAGGCTGCCACTTTCCAGTCTCGCGAGAAGCCGTCGGCTCGCATCGAACCCAATCGCAAGTGGTTCACCAACACTCGTGTCATCTCACAAGACGCACTTGCTGCCTTCCGTGGCGCTGTTCAGGCTCAGCAGAATGACCCGTATTCATACCTGCTCAAGCAGAACAAGCTGCCCATGAGTTTGATCAAGGATGACGAGACCAAGAAGAACGGCCTTAAGCAGCATCAGGCAAAGATCGCTGTTGAGACGGCTCCCTTCTCCGACACATTTGGTCCCAAGGCTCAGCGCAAGCGTCCCAAGCTTGCTGTCAGCTCTCTTCTCGATCTCGCCGGCGAGTCTGATAAGATGCACGAGACTTACCTCGACCGCCTTGAGCAGATTCGCATGGCCAACGGTCTGACTATGGATGAGCAAGAGACCACCGAAGCCGATGGCACGTTGACCGCAGCAAGAGAAGCCATCTTTTCCAAGGGTCAGAGCAAGCGTATCTGGAACGAGCTATACAAGGTCATTGACTCCAGTGATGTTGTCATCCACGTTCTTGACGCCAGAGACCCTCTGGGCACCCGTTGCAGGAGTGTCGAAAAGTACATCCGCGAGGAGGCTCCTCACAAGCATCTCTTGTTTGTGCTCAACAAATGTGATTTGATTCCCACAAGCGTAGCTGTAAGTCTAACATTTTTACCGATCCTCCTGTTTTCTCTTCATTTTTTTTCTTCTATTTTTCTTCTCCCTGCGTTGCCAGCGTTAAGTCAAGGCTCCTTCCGCATTCTGTATGCGTTTCTCCCCATGGAAGGAACCTGTTACAATACTGGCAGATCGAAGTCGTCCCGCCGCTAGATCCCGTTATGGACATCTAGTAGATTGCTTGCCGTCTTGGTTTGCTTTCAAAAGGGTTCGAGCGTGTTTCGTTTGAGTTGAGTACCTCCCCTACTCTATCGAGTGGCTCATGGAGGCTCTCTTAGTTATGATTCACACATCTCACTGCCTTGATTATTTTTGTTATTTCTCTTTCATCTTCTCGTTGTTTATAATCCTCATTGCCATACTTTGGCTCCTCGAGCTTTTCTTGCAGAGCGCTAATCAAGCATGCAACAGGCAAACTGGGTTCGTCTACTCAGCAAAGAATATCCCACCCTCGCCTTCCACGCCAACATCAACAACTCCTTCGGTAAGGGCGCTCTCATCTCACTCCTTCGTCAATTCTCTGCTCTGCACTCTTCCCGCAAGCAAATCTCCGTCGGTTTCATTGGATACCCCAACACCGGCAAATCCTCTATTATCAACACTCTTCGCAAGAAGAAGGTTTGCAATGTCGCCCCCATTCCTGGAGAGACCAAGGTCTGGCAATACATCACTCTTATGAAGCGCATCTACCTGATTGATTGTCCTGGTGTTGTTCCTCCCAACATGGGTGACACTGACGAGGACATTCTTTTGCGTGGTGTTGTCCGCATTGAGAACGTCGAAAACCCTGAGCAATACGTGGCTGCCGCCTTGAGAAAGTGCAAGAAGCACCACGTTGAGCGGACATATGATGTCCGTGACTGGGAAACCACCACTGAGTTCCTGGAAGCCCTTGCTCGCAAGGGTGGCAAGCTCCATAAGGGAGGAGAGGCCGACATGGATGGTGTTGCTAAGATGGTTCTTAATGACTTCCTTCGAGGCAAGATCCCCTGGTTCACACCACCTCCGCCCTCGGAAGCCTCAAAGGAGGGAGAAGATGCCAAGAGCGAGGTGCTCGGTGATCTCATCAAGAAGAGAAAGCGATCTGGCGACGACGAGGCTGAGGTTGAGGACGAGGATTTTGCTACATTCACTAGTGATGAAGACGAAGACGAGGAGGACGACGGAGAAGAAGGCGTCAAAGTCAATGCTTCTGAAGAGGGATGAATTGCTTCGGGATTCATCGCATTGCCACAACAACCCCTCCGCCGAGACTTCGAGATTTAATATTCCGCGCCTCATGACAAAACCACAAGGGCAAGTCCAGCACGGCTCTTCAGAGCTATATTTCATGCGCGATCGACTTCACCAGTTCTGGCCGTCGTCCTTTGCTACCTTCCCGAACACGACGCATGCCGTTAGTGATTACACGAACGAGCTCAAGTCGTGATAGACGATCGAGATATTTATTCTCGACAATAAGGGAGACATGAGTAACACTTCTCCAAGTCCTGGTCAAATCGAGAAAGCGACCGGACTGTGTGTAGCGCAAAAGCATGCTACAAAAGAGGAAGACAATTGCCGATGGGCATTTAAGAGCAGAACCATGTTCCTGCCATACCAATTTTCAACAGTGTAGACAAACTAAAAAGAGCTTATATCTATTACTCAAGGGCCGCAAGATTTTCCTCATGACCCATCTATTAGTGAAAACGTCCATTTCAATCAACCATTGGTCTTGAGAGCCACCATGGCGTCCTCGTGATAATTTCCCTGTCAATGAACAACCGTCACACTTGAGTGGAGCTGTTCGTCCACCTGAATTCTTGCGAGTGGTGAAAGGGAGTTCGTCTTCCTACGGCTTGAATTGCAGAACGTCACACCAGCTTCGGGCATCGTTGACCCGATCGCCCATCAATCTTCCCCTCTTACCAAGACCACTGTCACCTCGTATTGTCACCTGCATACAACCTCGTAGCTCTGAACGACGATCTGGAGAGGCGCATGTCTGTCAAGATCTTCGCTGTCGGCTCGCTTGCTCGGGGCTGTTATTGGTGGATCATTTTTGTTGGTAAAGAATGCATCACAACTTGACTCGTCAATCCTTTTCATAAGAGGATAATATCATGCCTACCATAATGGAGTAAGTAGTACAACGACTACAATCACAGAGCACTAGCCTCCAGAGTCAATGGGCTCAGAAATCTGATACACCGGTCATGAGATGTCCTCTACACTGGTGGCTCATCTTCCTGATAGCCGCCGTATCCTATCTTTCTCCGTCTGCTCTAGCTACGGACAATGGCTTGACGGATCAAGTTACATGGGACGCAAACAGTCTCATGGTCAGTGGTTCGCGCTTTTTCATCTTCTCCGGTGAATTTCACTACCAAAGACTTCCTGTACCAGAACTATGGCTCGATGTCTTCCATCGCTTTCGCAGCAATGGTCTCAACACGGTCTCTCTGTATTTCTTTTGGTCATACCACTCGCCTTCTCGAGGAGTCATTGACGTGACGACTGCAGGCAAGGACATTCAGCGTGTTCTGGATGCTGCAAAGGAGGCTGGTCTCTATGTCATAGCCAGGCCGGGTCCATATTGTAACGCAGAGACCAACGCAGGCGGCTTTGCTTTGTGGATGAGTGACGGTTCTGGTGGCGAGTTGCGAACTTCGGACGAGACATATCACGAAGCGTGGCTTCCTTGGATCCAGGAGGTCAACAAAATCCTTGCAAAGAATCAGTATCCCGACGGACCTATCATACTATATCAGATTGAAAACGAATTGACTGAGACAAGACATGAACCAAACGACACTCTGGTGCTCTACATGGAGCAGATCAAGCAGGCTAGTCGAGACTCGGGTATTGTGGTACCATTTATCTCGAACGAAAAAGGACAACGAGGTCAGAGCTGGTCAACCGATTACAAAGACGTCGGTGGCTCTGTCGACATATACGGCCTTGACAGTTATCCAGGAGGCCTCAAATGCGGTGCCGCCGTCAATTCGGGTTTCAATCTGGTCAGGAACTACTATCAATGGTTCCAGAATTATTCCTACACTCAACCAGCTTTCTGGCCCGAGTTTGAGGGAGGATGGTTCCAGCCATGGGGCAGTGATTACTTCTACGACGAATGCCTGAGCGAACATGATCCTGCCTTCGCAGATGTCTATTATAAGAACAACATTGGCCAGAAAGGAACGCTCATGAATATCTACATGGCTCATGGAGCGACGAACTGGGGTAACTTGGCCGCACCAGTAGTATTCACCTCTTATGACTATTCGGCTCCGTTGCGCGAGACTAGAGAGATTCAAGCAAAATTTTCACAGACCAAGCTTATAGCTCTATTCACAAGAGTCTCCACAGACCTGCTCAACACGGAGATGGAAAGCAATGGGACAGGCAATGCTGTGTCTACCTCTGACATCTGGACGTGGGTACTCCGAAATCCTGAGACGAATACAGGCTTCTATACTACCCAACACAACAAGTCCAGCTCGAGGGAAGTGACGGATTTCTCGATTGACCTTCGCACATCCATCGGGACGATCTCTGTCTCGAACATGCAGTTGGACGGAAGGCAGAGCAAGATCGCCGTCACCGACTACCATCTTGGTCAAAAGATTCTTCTATACTCTTCCGTCGACATATTGACTTATGGAGTCTTCGACAAAAAAGAGGTGCTAGTCTTTTATCTACAACAAGGTCAGATTGGTGAATTCGGCTTTTTGGGCAATGTCTCGATCAAGTCTCAGATGAACATGAACATGACATCTACCGTTTCCCAGTCGAACGCTTCTTTGTACACGAGTTTTACGTACAAGCAACGACCGGGCAAATCTGTCGTAAAGCTCTCGAACGGCGTACTGATTTATCTTCTCGATGTACCTTCAGCATGGCAATTCTTTGCATTGCCTACAGACTCGAATCCCAACGTTAGCCCTGACAAGCAGATCTTTGTCCTCGGTCCATATCTAGTCCGTGATGCCTCGGTGCAGGGAGAAGTTGTGACCATATCCGGTGACAACACTAACGCAACCACCATTGAAGTCTACACTGGGGATCCCAAGATCAAAAACATAATGTGGAACGGGAAACAACTCAACACTATATCAACCACGTATGGCTCTCTCACAGCACGACTCGGAGGCGTTGATAATCGTACTGTCCATCTCCCAAGTCTGACAGACTGGAAAGTAGCAAACTCGCTCCCTGAAACGGCAAGAGAGTACGACGATTCAGGCTGGATAGTATGCAACAAATCCACAACTTTGGCTCGTCAAAAGCCACTCTCCTTGCCCGTCTTGTACAGTTCAGACTATGGCTATTACTCCGGAACCAAGCTCTACCGTGGACACTTTGACGGCAAAACCGCCGTTTCAGCAAACTTGACTGTACAAGGTGGACTCGCAACAGGCTGGACCGCATGGCTAAACGGCAACTTCGTTGGCGGGTCGCCCGGAAATGCCTCGCTAGCAACAACTTGGGACGTACTTGATATTAGTCCAGCAACACTGTATGAAAAAGATAATGTACTTACCGTCGTCACCGATTACACTGGTCATGATCAGATGTCTACAGGTCGCGGAGCCGAGAATCCTAGGGGCATACTTGGAGCAGTGCTGCAAGGATCAGGGAACAAATCACTTGATTTTACGCAATGGAAGATCCGGGGTAATGCTGGTGGTTCTGGTAATATTGATCCTGTTCGAGGTCCCTTGAACGAGGGTGGACTATATGGTGAGCGCATGGGTTGGCACCTTCCAGGTTTTGCCCCATCTGAAGAACAATGGTCGCGGGGAGATCCTGCCCAGGGACTCAATTCAAGTGGTGTGAATTGGTACTTGACGACCTTTGATCTCGACATTGATGCAGACCTCGATGTTCCGGTTGGTCTTGAGATTTCTTCGCCTCCCGGTACTGTGGCCTCGGTACAAATCTTTATCAATGGTTATCAGTATGGAAAGTAAGTTCAACTGGCTCCGGCTGTTTTTCTTCCGAGATTGTCATGTGCTGATTCTTTCTTTTTTTATAGATATATCCCTCAAATGGGGCCTCAGACGAGGTTTCCTTTTAGCCCTGGTGTGCTTAGCAATCGTGGCACCAACACTCTTGCACTCAGCGTATGGGCGCAGACAGATGCAGGAGCCCAGCTGGATAAAGTGTCGCTGTTTGCTTACGGTGTGTATGAGACATCGTTTGACTATAACCAGAATTGGGAATACCTACAACCGGGATGGACGGAGGAGAGGTTGCAATATGCCTAAGCGATGTTTTGCTCTACAAGGCCACGACACTTCAGATTTTAGGGCAACCCTGGCATTGGACTCAGGAACTTATAATCCGTCTCATTCCAGTCGTTAGCTTATTCCTTTCGTTCAATCTGATAATACGCCATTTCCCTTCTCCCATGTGTTCCACAATGCATCACTAACTTCCGGTTTCCAACTTTGCTCAATTGCCAACAGGGTTCTCATCAGCTAAAAACCACTCAATTAGCACGGAACTCACCAGCGTTCCACATACCAAAATCGAGAAAGAATATAGCCTTACCTTCGAGAATCCCCTCCTTGATCAAAGCCTCAGGCGAGGGTCTAGTTTGCAAATGCTTCTCGATGGAATCGCGACGCATAGCGGCGGCGAGTTCACGCTGATGACTCTGCAGAGCCGGAGCAGCGGTCGAGTCGGGCAGGATATTGCGTTCAACCAATTCATCCTTTTCGGGTCTGCTGGAGATGGCTTTGTTGAGACTGTCGGTGAGTCTGTGGCGTTGGAGTTCTTGTTGTTGGGCTTGGAGAGCGCTGTGCAGAGTCTCAGTATCGGTCTCGTCTTTTGACTTGGAGATATAGTCGGTTTACGTGTGGAATAGACGGGGCACAGAGATGTTTCAAGCATGGTTTGTGTGATCTACTGGGATGACTGCACTCACGGGGCGGCATTCGTGTCTAGCAGGATGTGTCTGTCCTTCAACTCTTGCTCTTCAGGTCGGTTCTGGATAGCTTTCTCAAGACTGTTGCGGCGTTCCAGGAAGATGCTGGGGCTGGCATTGGTTGCTGGTGACTCGCTCGACATAGTTACGTTTACTGTATCGGGAAAGTGCAGAGTGTTGATGCTATGGTTGTGTCGTGGATGAATGGAGAAGTCGTTGTAGATAGATATTAGTAGGTAAGGTGAGTTGCCTGTTTCTTTGTTTTGTTTGAGAGCTTCCTTCCCTTGTCAATGCTTGGACCCTGTGGTTTGACGAATGCGGGAGGAGTGCGGGGATGGTCACGAGGTACTGTGCTTGTACCCGACCCTGCAGGAGAGCCCCATTGTGGTACCATGATACGAGTACCATCACATAATCACATGAGTATCACAGAGGTTTAATACAGAGCAAGCTTGAAGGTGTTTCATTCTGCGTCGAGATTCCATTATCATTAACGGCTAGTATACACATAATACCGCTTGGAGGCAACGAGATGCCAGCCAAGACGGTCGAAGACGGAAGGGTATTCGCAGTCGTCGAGCATCTTTCTTAGACCTTCATTCATTCCTCCCCCTGTTGCATCGGTTCGTTCTCATCCATTTTGTGGTAGAGCATTCATTTGACTAGAGTTGGTTGCGTATGATTTAAGCACCCTCATCATCCTCACCAACGCGGATGGCACCCTCGCTGTTGACTCCGTGAGCCCAGAAGCCGCCGAGCTCGACCTGAGTCTCGGGCATGCTCTGGTGAGTGATGAGCAGCCAGGCACCGAAGACAACCTTGGCGAGGACGTCAAGGACGGCGTAGGCGATGATCTCCTGGTCAACGGTCATCTTGCGAGAACCATCGGCAACACCCCAGACACTGAATAGATTGTCAGTACAACATCGAGTATAACACAATACAGCAATAGAAAACTTACATAGGGTACAAGGTCCAGAGAATGAGAGTGAAACCGGCAATGGCACCGAAGAACTTGCCAATTCTGCCACCCTTGGCCATGGCGTTGGCGCGGCCGTGGACGCCGAGCATCCAGATAACGACGAGGTAGGCAATGCAGGCAATGGCGTACCAGCCCCACTTCTGAGGAGTACCCTCGCTGCCGAAAGCGGCGAAGAGACCAGTCAAGATCATGATAACATCAGCAACGACAGCCAAAAGGATGTGGCCACCGCTGAGGCCGGCAACCAGAGCCAGGTCGAGGAGCAGGAGAGGAGTGGTCAAGCTCCAGTCGACGTAACGAGCCCAGAAGACCTGGCGGTAAACATCATGGGTGGTGTCGGGAACGTGGCGGTGAGACTCAGTGACCTTGGTGTGGTGGTAGCTGATGCCGTGACCAGTGGCCATGGCGAAGTAGGAGAGAGCAGCGAAAGTGACAATGAGAGTGGTCACAACATGGTAGAGACGCTTGGTGATGGGGACGCTCCAGGAGAGACCGACAAAGACAAGCATGGCGAGGAGCATGATAACGAAGACAACCCACAAGGTACGGGTACCAGTCTCAGTGATAGTCTCATACTCGGGCAGAGAAGGCACGACGGTGGGCAGAGGAGCCACAGAGCTGGTAGCCTTGAAGGCTTCGACGGGGTCAACAATCATGATGGATGCTAGATCTGTTCTGATTGAGGAAAAAGAGAAGAGATGTTCGGTCGGAGAGAGAGGTCTGGGAGAAGCGGGGGTTTTAAATGGCACGGCAGGCAGGGCAGGGCAGGGCAGGATCGATCAAGGCAGCAAGCTGGAGCTTGAGCTTGTCGACCCGAGAGCTCCTGCTTCAAGTACGTACCTACGTCACCACCGAATCACCAATCGCGCCGCAGCCGGTTTCCCCACAACTGATGGACGCAGCTCTTGCTCGTTCCACCCAACAACACGCGACGACGACCGGGCCGTCCAATCAATCAAGCACACTTCTATGCTTGGCCGTGGACGTTTGTTTACCATCTCGTCATTACCTTCTACTCGATTATTATACTCCTGCTTCGCCCTCAAGGCTAGTTCTTACCTGATTGTTCTTGTTGCTGATATTCTCTTTCGCGTCTCTGCTGCAGTAAAATCCCAACCGGCTGGAAACAGCTCCTCCCAGCAATGCTGGGAACACCATCAGCTGATCGGTGAAGAAACCTGATCGATTGAAACTTGCAACAACAAGCCTGCATGACCCCACAGCGCTTATTGCAGGCGGCTAAGCCCGAGACGTAAGAGCCATGAGTTTGTCACCTTTTCGTGGGCGCCAGAGTGCAGTGACATGCGTGCAATCTTCATGCTTGAACGGAGCGGACGAAAATGCAATCAATTTTTTCACTCTTCTATGGAAGGGTCTTGAAGCAAGTGAAGCGTGTTTTTTTGCGGCTGAATGAAAGGGTGAGAGTGACATGCTATATCTATGGCAGCCGGCTCCGTGATGGAATGGTCCATGAAGGGGACGGCGCTGCCTAAGCAAGCTAAGTACCCGGCGCGAACCTCAGTCAGGCTAGAGCTGGTGCCAAGACGTCATTCTCAAGAATTTCATCCACGATCCCGATTCACAAAGTGCATACTCGAGACAACCGTGGTGACGACGATATACCTACTATTTGCAAAGCAATACCAACCACAAGCCACGACGCCGACAATAGCTTTGCTCTGAAGCTGACTACTACCTCTATCCCAAACACACATTACAGATCTAGCCAACATGTCTCTTGGACCTCCTGGTGCCCAGCTCACTCCCGAGCAAGCCGACAACTTTGAGGACATCGAGAAGCAGTTTGCCGTCAAGGGTGCGCAACCATTCGTTTCTCACTATATGCCACGAATGTGCAATCTTGCTAATCGTGACAACAGCCGTTCAGCACATGACAACATACTGGTCAATTCTCGAAAAGATTCCTGGTTCCAAATTGCGCCTCACCAAGATGGACGACGAGATCTACGAGCACTTCAAGAAGGAATTCCCCGAACACGACTCCAAAGGCACCATCAACGAGGATGAGATGAAGAGCAAGCAGGGCAAGGAGCGCTGGAGGAACTTTGTCAACCAGTACGAGAACAAGGTTGACGACTTCAACTTTGGCACCTTGCTGCGCGCGAATCCTTCCTGGGAATACGGTGAGAAGGAGACTATCTTCGGTACGATACAAGCCCTTTCTCATACTTTCCGTTCGACTGACAATGGCAAACTAGCTGTGCGCATGCAATTCTACGCCGTCGAGATTGTGAGGTATGTACAGAACGATCTCTTGAATACAAAGGCTATATGCTCATGAGACCGTGCAGAAATCGTGAAGGTCTGAATGACTGGATCTACGAGAAGGCGCAGGGTCAGAAGACATCTTGAGCATTTTGAAGAGTGGTAGCCCGAATGCGACTGGCAGATATCGCTTCCTGCAAAATGTGCCGACACACTGGTCCTTGATCCGAGATTTTGCTACTATCTGCACCCTGTGTCTGTCGCACCACAAGTCAACGACGTGTCATAACAAAGAGCAACTTTCACCAACGTACCTGAAGTGCGTGATTCCAAATCGCCGGTATTTTGAGAATCTTGAGCAAGAGATGGAGTCTGAAATCTAGTATTTGCCACGAAGGATCCAAACAATTTCGCGGTACACTGTCACTGTTGGAGGACACATGACTATTAGTGAGCAAAAAACGCAGCCACGTCAAAGCAGTCACATTAAATATGAAGGGTGCTTGGCTGGTTGCAAGCCAGACCGAGAACAATAGTAACGCTGCATTCTTTGCATACCAGTCGCCACGTCTACGCCACATTATGCCGCAACTCGATAAGTATTGTCTTCTGCTTGCCGAAACCGTCAATTGCAAAGGTTTCTACATTGTCTTACATTTCACTGTGCATCGAATTTGCAAAAAATCATGATCCAAGATCTTTACAACGCTCTTTCGTATTTCCTCATCCTGAATGTACCCAATGCTACGATGGTTGAGATCACGCCGCTCTGGCAAGCAGCAGTCTGGTGACACAAAAATGAAAAGCAAAGATCCCGCAAGCAATGGTCAAGACGGCGATTCTCAAGAACCCAATGCCCAACCAGCACCGTGGAAAGCTCTATTCTTTTTCACCACCAGGTCCCACTTGACTTGTCTCATTGTTGCTACTATCTCAGCGCTGGCTGCTGGTGGCATCACGCCTGCACAATCATATCTTCTTGGCAAAG
This sequence comes from Dothideomycetes sp. NU30, assembly GCA_026013035.2. Classification (NCBI taxonomy): domain Eukaryota; kingdom Fungi; phylum Ascomycota; class Dothideomycetes; species Dothideomycetes sp. NU30. The sequence continues at coordinate 92,962 of BSBH01000035.1, forward strand.
CATTCAATGCCTTTACAAATTCGACTGATCCAGATGCTTTGCTCAAGACGGTATCAAAGTACGCCCTATACATCATGGCTCTGGGCGTAGGGAGTTGGTTGGCACATTTCATGTTCTTCACTACATGGATTGCGTTCGGAGAGCTGCAAGGCAACAGCGCTCGAGATCGACTGTTCGTGGGCATGCTCAAGAGGGACATCAAATGGTATGAGATGCGCAAGAATGGCGTTGGCGCTCTAATACCGCGATTGCAAGCGTAAGTCCTTCATTCGCTAACATCAACTGAGCATCGGCTAAACATGCATAGGCAGGTGAGAGACTTGCAGCTTGCAACTTCACAACCTCTTGGTGGTCTTGTAACCTCAATCGCGACCGCGGCATCCTCGCTTGGTCTGGCTCTGTGGACCTCTTGGAAGCTAACTCTTGTCATTATCTCTACGATCCCTTTTGTGGTGTTGCTTGTCGCGTATCTAGGTTCTGTGATGCAGCAGTATGTCACCAAACAGCAAGACAAGATGACTGAAGCTCTCAAGTATGTCGGAAATGCCATCGACGCTATCGAGACAGTCAAATGTTTCAATGGCCAAGAAAACGAACAACTACAATACACGACTCGACTCACCGAAGCTGCCAACTGGTATTATAGAGTTGTCAATACTAACTCGCAGCAATTCGGCCTCACTACGTTCATATCCTCTGCCATGTTTGTGCAAGGATTCTACTACGGAGGCGTGTTGGTAAACTCTGGCAGGAACACAACCGGAGACGTGGTTACCACTTTCTTTGCCGCCATCAGCGCTTTCCAGTCGTTGACTAGTGTCCTCCCGCAAATGATTGTCCTTGAGAAAGGCAGGACGGCTGGAGCGACCCTAAGGGTCGTCATGGCACAGATGCACAAAGATCCAAGCAACCTCTCTTCGGCAACTCTTCTGAGACCAGAGACATGCATGGGACAGATAGAAATGAGAAACGTAAGTGTTACTTTGTCGGAGTCAAGTTTGTATAGCTAATCAGTGTCTAGGTATCTTTTGCTTATCCCGCACGACCGGATCAAATGGCGATGAAAGATGTCACCTTGACAATTCCTGCAGGACAAACAACATTCATCATTGGCAAGAGTGGTTCAGGCAAAAGCACATTCGCACAATTGCTGCTAAAGTTCTACCCACCTGCACTAGGCGAGATACTCTTTGATGGACAGCCGTTGTCTTCTCTGGACCCAATCTGGTTGCGGAACAACATCACTCTTGTTGAGCAACACAGCACGCTCTTTGAGGACACGGTGTTTAGCAACATTGCTCTTGGTAAAGAAGATCGTGTCCACCTGTCCGCAAATGGAGTGTCCCGAGCTGCCGAGTTTGCCCTCTTGCAAGCTATGGTAAATGATATGCCGAAGGGATATGAAACTATGGTTGGCGCTAAAGGCGGGACAATGAGTGGAGGTCAACGACAACGTATGGCTCTGGCCAGAGCATACCTGCGTGACACTCCTGTTCTGTTGCTCGATGAATCTACAAGCGCACTCGACCAAGTCAGTCGGTCCCTGATGTTGGATGCAATCAGACAATGGCGCCGTGGGAGAACTACAATGATCATAACGCATGACATCTCGCAAATTCTCGCCCAAGATTACGCCATGATCTTCGAGAATGGGTGCTTGGTTCAGCAAGGATACCGCAAAGATATGGAGAACGTGTTAGCCTCACCGTTTCAAGCATTCTTGTCACCGACCCAGGATGCATCGGGGGAGTTTACCACGGAGCTCGGACAAAGTTTTGATGTCAGAAACTCTCATACTGTTGACCGTTCCGACCAGATCATACACAAACACCTTGAAAACGATCCACTAGATCTACAATTGAAGGCAGGTGAGAACCCAAGGTACTCTTACCTGCCATCATTGTTTGCCAATCATCACACCAAGGCCGCAATGAGAGGAGCGTATGGTGTTGCTACTCCACTTGGTGATCTCCGAACACCAGCAAAGAATCTTAATGCTGCACCTCCTCCAGCCCGCAGGAAGAGCTCGAGCGATTCGGACTTATCATCCAAATTTTTTGGGCTTGATGAGATCTTTGGGTATCAGGTTAGGGAACGTGCTGGGGCCAGAAAATCTATGTACAGAAAATCAGTAGCCCCCGAGATCATGGAGAAGTTCATCGAAACAACCGGTACTTTGGCAGCTCGTGCACGACTTAATTCTAGGTATCCTAGAAGAAGGCGATTAAACTCGGATGTCACAATTGATGAAAACGCGAGTGCTATCGAGCTGAAGCAATCGACCAAGCACAAGAAGAAAAGCAACAACGCTAAAGACTCGACTGATGATGGGATAGAAGTTTACCAAGTCCGTGACATATTGGGAACTGTCTGGCCTAGTCTCCAATGGTCAACAAGGGCAGTCCTCATTCTCGGCTTTGTGGCCGCTGCCATACAAGCTGGAAGCACTCCAGCATTTTCATTCGTCCTGTCCAAGCTTATTGGGACGTATGGCAAAGGCTCTCGTGGCAAGCACTCGGCTTTGATCTATTCTATGGTCATCCTTGGTCTCGCCTTCGTCTCTGGCCTGGCTACGTATTCGGAACACGTACTTTTGGAGCGGGCAGGCCAGAAGTGGATCAATCAGATGCGAGCAAAGTCTTTCGAAAAGGTCCTCGATCAGCCACGGGCTTTCTTCACACACGAGGTAAATTCAGTCTCACATATCATGGAAGCACTTGATCGGCATGCAGAAGAGATGCGCAATCTTCTCGGAAGATTTGCAGCCTCCGTCTTTGTTGCGGTCGTGCTCATGACGGTCTCTATAGTTTGGGCAATGACATCGCAATGGAAGCTCACACTAGTCGCGCTTTCAACGGCTCCATACATCTTTCTTGTCACCAAAGCTTTCGGTTCAGTCAGTGGCAGGTGGGAGGGTCTGAGCAATGATGCGGCCGAAGCTGCTGGAGCCATCTTCACCGAGACCTTCACAAGTATCAAGACAGTGAGAGCCCTGACACTTGAAAAGCACTTTAGCGAAAAGTACTTCAGAGCGACCGAGTACGCGCTTAGTGTTGGCATACGCCGTGCCTTATTTTCTGGGTTCTTTTTTGGTCTCTCAGACTCTTCAGGCATCTTCGTCATGGCTCTTATGTTCTATGTAGGAGCAAAACTTATCCACGATGGCGCGAACGCTGCAAAGATTATCGAGGTGTTCACACAGCTTATAATAACAATCACCAATGTGAGCAACATCCTCAGCATGATACCACAGATGAGCATGTCCAAGGATTCTGCGTCTCGACTACTACGTCTTGCGCGCCTTCCAAAGGACTCCCATGAACACTTCGGCAACACTCAGATTACAAGAGTGGGCGAGATTGAAATGCACAATCTCAATTTCTCGTACCCCTCCCGCCCAGATCAACTTGTTCTGAACAACATCAGCCTGAAGATACCGGCAGGTGAATCGACAGCAATAGTGGGATCCTCGGGATCCGGCAAGTCGACGATCGCCGCCCTCCTGCTAAATCTCTATACTACACGTGACAATGGTTCCCAAGAAACGGAAAGGGTGCCCGATATTACATTATCCGGGCGGGATCTTAAACATATACACACTCCGACCCTTCGATCGATGATCACCGTCGTCTCCCAGACCCCTGTCCTGTTCTCAGCGAGCATAGCGGACAACGTTGCTTACGGACTGCCCACAACCTCAGCTTACAACAATTTATCTTCAATCCGTCAAGCGGCAGCAGCAGCAGGGATAGACGAATTTATCATGAGTCTGCCTCAAGGCTACGAGACATTGGTAGGAGAGGGCGGCACAGGGCTTTCGGGTGGACAGGCCCAGAGAGTAGCCATTGCAAGGGGTTTGGTACGTAGACCAGCTGTGATGATTTTGGACGAAGCAACGTCGGCTTTGGACGTCGAAAGCGCAGGACTGGTGCGGGATACAGTACAGTCCTTGGTGGAGCGCGACGGGACAGGCATGACCGTGATCATAATCACTCACAGTCAAAACATGATGAGGATATCTAAAAACATTGTTATGGTCTCACAAGGCCGGATAGTTGAGGAGGGTACTTATGATGAGCTGATGGGTATGGGTGGGGAATTTGCGCTTCTGTTGAGTGGCGGCGAATGGACTGTCGGATCCTCCACCACCAAAGAGACCAGTGCAGGGGTAGCAGGCATGTCAGAGACCATTAACTGGACCGGCTTATGAAATAGACAACACAAGAATAATACTAAACATCTTCCCCTCAAACCTTCAGGCATTTGTACTTGTGGTAGGTTCGAGTGGCGATACATACTACAAGACAGCGTCTCGCCAATCCTCAATCATTTGTCGAGGCTGTGCCGGGTCTCCAAGACTCCAACTCCTGGCATTTCTTGGTCACCATGGTGCATGGGATGAGTGAGTTTACTGTAGATGTGCCTGCATGAGAGGGGTGGTGTGGTCCACACCGTATGGATGAATCCACGGGAAGGCGGCAGTTCACAAGCATGTAAATTGGAACGGGTTTTCTTGAATCTCACGATCTCCAAGACTCTTCAGAAGACGGGTGTGCCTGCCGATGATGATCCAAGTTGAACACATAGTACCATGGTCATGTACTATGCACCGTCGATCGATGCTTGGTAGATAACACGACGGTACTGTTCACGTACATGCAGTTTTCATATCCTGCATGGCCGTACAGCCGGGTGCTTGGGCTTCACTAATCGCGCTCGAGATGATGTTGTTATCGTCCCAGACTTACAGACTTCGTGTGATGTGATATTCGTGGACCCCTATCAATTTCGTACAACGAGGCCCTTCAGACATGCTTCCAGTGTATAAGAGCCTCCAGTTGCCCTCGAGTCGTGTCAAAAAAGACCTTGAGAGCTTGCTTTCGCACAGGCGTTGCCTGCAGTTTTTCTCTATGTCACCTTGCATATTATATACGTGATTGAGGGTTTGAGCCGCAAGATATAGATGAGTCGGATCCAGCCGAGCCAATGAAAATATAGGATCTTAGATGACTTTTAACCTTAAACCATTTCTTGACGTCGAGACATCGGATCTCCATCAAAATGTCCGGCGCTTTACTCGAAGGGCAAAAGATCCACTCACTCGCTAAACACTGCATACATATCGCATGGGCAACAAACCCCTGTATCTGTTGAGCATTTCGTCAATGGGACATCGTCATGCGGGAGCGCTGAAGGAGGCGATAAAGATGCAGGACATGGAGGCACATTGTTATAAGGAGCATGCAGGCTCGTTCATGGCTCAACGTTTCGATCAGTTCCTTCCGCATAGAGTTCAGTATGGTTTCGTCTTCGTTGTTGGTTGCAAGCATCGTTGCTGCAGGTTCGACTGCCTTGGCTGGTAGTCCAACATACGATGCCATCTTCCAACACCCTCTCCCAATCGCACCTATCGCAACCCCGGCTACTTCAAGCAATGTGAATGGTCAAACGATTGATTTTTACGAAGTCACGGTTCAGCCCATGCAAAAGGAGATCTTCCCTGGCCTTGGACCTGCTAACCTGGTTGGTTACAACGGCAATGTGCCCGGACCAACATATTATATTCAGAAGGGAACCCAAACTGTGATTCGATACCACAACAACCACACAGAGGATTCGGTCACTCATCTGCACGGCTCCTGGACGCACACTCCATGGGATGGCTGGGCGACTGACTCCATCAAAGAGGGCCAATTCAAAGACTACTACTACCCCAACGACCAGAGTGCACGAACCCTATGGTATCACGTACGTTGAATCATGGTGCAATCACAAGTGACTTGCTCTGCCTATGTTTTGCTCTTGAACAATACTAATTGCGTCTTTGCTTACAGGACCATGCTGATAACATCACTTCATCCAACTGCTTCAAGGGTCTCACCGGTGCTTGGATTATTTACGATCCTGCTGAAGACAGTCTTGGCTTGCCTACTAGCAAGTATGATGTCCCCTTGATCATCACAGACAAGATGTACACCTCTACCGGTGACCTTGTGTCTGTTCAGGATGAACAAAACGACTTCATTGGCGACATCATAGAGGTCAATGGCCAACCATGGCCGTATCTTGAAGTCGAGCCTCGCAAGTATAGGCTCCGTCTATTCAACACAGCGATGAGCAGACCATTCGATTTCCACGTGGAGCAACCCAATGGGGACTGGGTTGATTTCCAGATCATTGCATCAGACTCTGGTCTCTTCGGCAGTCCTGTCCAGTCCAACGACGTCGTCGTCGCCATGGGTGAACGTTACGAGATTGTGGTTGACTTCAGCCAATACGCAGGCCAGAACCTGACCCTGAAGAATGCTTTCAATATCGGTGGTGCAGGTCTCACCGACTCTGGTAATACGGATCTTGTTATGAGCTTTGTTGTGGGAAATTCGGTATCTGATTGGTCATCCAACAACGTTCCCTCTACTCTTAACCCCAACATTGCTTGGCCGACCCCCAAAGACACAGTGGATCATACCTTCAGATTCCAATTGGGTGGTAAGTGATATTTGGTTATCCCTAGTCGCTTCCGACGGCTAACACCTTCTGCTCGATAGGCGACAACCACTGGACCATTAATGGCGTCGACTTCAACGATGTCCAAAACCGTGTCTTAGCTCGTCCACCTCAGGGCAGTGTCGAACGCTGGAGACTCGTCTACGCAGGAGGTCCTGGTTACCATCCTGTCCATGTCCATCTCGTTGATTTCCAAGTATGTAATAGAGACTCTATCAATTCTGGTGTAATGACTAACGTAGCATTCAGATTATTTCTCGAACAGGAGGCAGTCGTGGAGTACTTCCTTACGAATCAGCTGGACTGAAGGATATCGCTCTTCTTGAACCTGGTGAGACGGTCGACGTCTTGGCATACTATGGCCCGTAAGTCTATCCGAGCCTCGCGTAAACAGAATTTTGCTAACATGTCAAAGTTGGAATGGTCTCTATATGTTCCATTGTCACAACCTCATCCATGAGGACCACATGATGATGGCTGCATTCAACGTATCGGCACTAAACGAGATTGGTTACGACAATGTCGAACACCTTGACGATCCAGAGGACAGTCGCTTCGTTGCCGAAGACTGGTCCGCGGATGCCTACTCTGACGGAAGCATCCAGAGTAAGCTACAATTCCTTGGAAACCTGGGCGCCTATAACGAGCGTGAACAAGTCCAAGATGCACTTGCTTCCTACTACTCTGCAAACCCTAGCGCGGCAATTGAGACAGGAACAACTGACTCTCAAAATGGAAACTACGGTCCTGGTAGCCAAGGAGGAAACTATGGTCACGGTGCATCGCCGGCCGCGACACAGAGCTGGAGCCAGAACTGGAACCAGAACAAGCAAGGTCAGAACGGTGCGCCCAGTGGAGGTCAGAACTGGGGCCACAACAGAGGAGGTCGACCTGGAGGTCGCCGCTTGAGAAAAGCTTGAAACAGAGGAAAGCGTTAATAATGATACAACCTTACACGGGTTGCACAAAAAAAAATGCGTCTCGATGTTATTAGCCGCCGTACCTAATGTTTGGGAGAGCTGATCGAGGTTGTGCATATTGACGACATCTGTTGTTTGTATTCGATTCTAATAATTCATAGATCATAGACTAAGCTAATAATTCATTCTAAACATTAAAAAAATAACTTCCGTGTCGGACTTCTACAATGCTCGAGGCAAGTGTCGCCACTTGGAGAAACCAATCATCTATGCGGGCTGCCCCACGAGAAGGGTAGCCATTGAGAAGAGGTACGGAGAAGGTCGATAACACATGGACGCTACCATGGTTTTTGTTGTAGACACATCATGACAGCAGACCAGTTGATTGCTAAAGCCTTATCAGATTAGTCGCGAAGCAAGTACTCGACTAGTGCTGTGCACACCAGATCTGTCTGTAAAACGATTGGATTAGACCAAAAGTTGTGTCGACCACGGTAGGTCATAATCTACGCTGTGTTTGTTCTCACAAGATGCTTCAGGCTCAAAAAATTAGTGCGTATGCCTTGTTCCAACCATGAAACACCTTGTCGACATTGATCTGTTGATGTCGGTGAGCAGTCGCACATTTTACCCTGACGAAGTGCAATGAATCACGAATCGGGGACTGACTCGCCACATGTCAAAGCACTGAAGGTAAACAAATATAGACAGACGCCTCAGTCGTCACACTTTCTTCCTCAAAACGCTTTTACTTGCCTATTACTACCATTTCGCATTCCGGAGAGGCCGTCGTCTCGCGTGTCTTGACTTGGCTTGACTTGACATGATCTTTTCTGAGCGTGAGTCGTGCATCAACTTGCTGCAACCTCAGCATCTACTACAAGGCCTCGTGTGATAGCTCATACCGAGAAGTCGGGTGATCTTTGTCAATCTGGAGGGAGCCCCTATACGTTTCCACTTTCACTCCAGTCCGCATATGCAAGAGGGTCGTCCCAGGCGCACCAGGAACGTGTTTCAGATGTAAAAACGAGACCGGAAGTGCACGACCCTGTATCGATCCAGATGATAGGTGTCTGATCAGGCCAGTCAACATTATATCTAGCCCTTTGCAGCGGCAAAGATTGCAAGACAATGGATTTGGGTATGCAGTCGTTCTGGTGCTGTTGTCTGCTCAGTCTTGCAGTATGCGCCAATGTGAACAACCGTTGGTCTAGGTCTTGATGGACTGACAGAATACAGTGAAGCACCAAGCAGTAACGGTACCTGTTCAACACGTTCTGATGCCACCCACGAGGCGTACTTGTGATTAGCACTCTTGAATAGCGAGTCAGCATAGCAAACCTTGCTTGCCCAGGATGAGAAAGTACCCGTGACAGTTGCTTCCAGAAGAGAACCACGTTATGTGAACAACCAAATCATCCACAAAGCACTGCAACTGTTACCGAGCACCGTACCTGCGTCATGGAAAACTCTTTTCCAAAATTGGCCATGATGCACAATATATCAAATTTTCGGCGTGGAGGCCCACTAGAATGACATGATTGATAGACCTCCCCGTGGCAGCCGAAAGAGACGTTGAAGGACTCGGGTGTCGGATGCGTTCAACCTTTGCAAAGGCTCTAAGAGGAACTTTCGTATGCCGAGCCCTTGATCCTGGCAGCGAGAAGCAGGTAACTAGCGTTTGAGCAGCCTCAGAAGCGTTGCAAGGCAAATGAATCGGTTGCCCGGCAGAGAGTCAACAAGGCGAACAATTTTCTTCACGAGCAGACGTTGGGAATTTGGGATGAAGGTGGCCAGCGACGTCATCGTTAGAAGTTGTTGGAGATGTCTTGGCGACTTCGATCACGACCTAGCCCCTGCTACACGGTCCGACAAATCTCAAATGCTTAATTCGACCATATCTGGAATATGCGTATACAGACACCTGTCTGCGATACTTGATGCCACTGTAGTAGATCAAGGTCAGGTGGAAGTTACAGTATGACTGATTGCTATCATGTGTGCATAACATGAGAGCTCACGAGTATCTGCGTGTCAAAAATGCAAGTCGAACAGCAATCGGGGAAGGTTTCGGTCCTTCAGTCGGTCACATCGCGGTGCCTCCAACGACCACCGAGAAGAACCCTAAAAGTTGAGACTGTGATCTCACTGGGATCACTGTTCGTCGTGCCACTGGTGGGGACATCTGGTCAGGGCCTGGTAGGTGTTTTCATGGACTCCCCGGAACGAGCTTTTCCAGGTGGTCACTTCCCCGTTCTCATATAACATCACCTCCGTCCCTCCCCGTATTGTTTTTGGCATTTCTTTCATCATACCCAACTCATCATGAATACCGCCCCAGCCTCTCTCCGGAATCCTTCGAGGAATGCCTCGGTGGTCAGCACCTTGAGCACGAAAGAGAAAGATACAGATGTCCCTCGTTCTGACTCCTCGGACGACAATGCCACCGACAAGAATGAGACACAAGTAGAACCTCACTCACAAGGATGGATCTGTGGAGGCAAATATCTCGAAGAACTTCGCCAAAACGAAAACGCCGATCTCAATGGTCCTCTGACTGAAGTCGAGATCGACCTCCCTCTCACTCGCACTCAAGTCATTCGCCAGGGCGACAAGGAACTCATCGAGTTGAAGTTCGCTCCAGATGACAAGGAGAATCCTTTCAAGTGGGGCAAGTGGAAGAGACGCTTCATTTCTACCCAGCTCAACCTCATGACACTCTTCATTGGTCTCGCTACGACGGCCTACAGTTCCGGTATCAACAGCATGGTTACCGAGTTTCATCGCTCAGCCGAGATGGGTCAACTAGGTCTCTTCACCTTCAACATGACCTGCGCTCTGGCTCCCCTCTTCTTGGCACCTTTCTGTGAGCTTGTCGGTCGTAAGATTATCTACGCCGGCGCCTACCTCCTCTTCTGTCTTTGCTTCATCGGTCTCGCTCTCGGCAAGAATATTGCCACTATCCTTGTCATGCGTACATTCCTTGGTCTCTTCGGTTGTGTTGGTACCATCCTCGTCGGTGGCACTTTCAGTGACATGTATGACGTCCACGAGCGTGCCAGACCCATGGCCATGTTCTCATACGTCGCCATCCTCGGTACCGTTGGTGCTCCCATCTATGCTGGCTTCATCGATCAAGCAATAGGATGGCGCTGGATTGAGGTGAGCGATCCCCAATATGTGATTACCACGACTATCGTTGGCGAGCAAAGTCGTGGTTGTCGTAAATTCATTTTTCTTTTTTTTTCTTATTTTTTCTTTGCGGTGATGCTAATTGTTCTTTCGTAGGGAATTCAAGGACTCAGCAACATTCCTCTCCTTATCTGCATCTTCCTCTTCTTCAAGGAAACTCGTGGTGGTGTCGCACTTCAAAAGAGAGCCAAGGCTCTCCGCAAGGCCACTGGAGACGATCGCTACCAGAGTGCTATGGACTTTGAAACTCCCAGTGTTCAGGCTATGCTCAAGGCATCTTCGGTCAAGGCTATATACATGCTCGCTACTGAGCCTGTTGTTTTCCTCTTCGGTCTCTGGATTGCTTTCTCATGGTTCATCGTATTCTTGTTCTTGTCCGTCATTCCCATCACCTTCCAGGAGAAGCGCGGCTGGAACGAGGGCGTTGGTGGTTTGCCATACATCTCCCTCTGCATTGGTGTCACTCTTGGTTGGTTGGCTCATCACATCCAAATGAGAAGATATGCTCGTCTTACCCAGGACCCTAACCACAAGGTCGTCCCCGAGGACCGTCTTTGGGCTGCTCTGTGGGGTGCCGTCTGGATGCCTATCGGTCTCTTTATCTATTCATTCACCCAGTACGGCTATCTGTCTTGGGTCGGACCCACTATCGCTCTCGCTCCTATTTCCTTCGGTATCTATTTCATTTTCGAGTCGACTTACAGTTATACTGCCGACTGTTACGGAGAGAGCTCTTCTTCTGCCATTGCCGGTCAGGGTCTCATGAGAAACACCCTTGGTGCCGTTTCACCTCTTTTCGCAACCCAGTTCTTCCACAACGTTGGCAGCCAGTACGCAGGCCTTCTCCTGTCTCTCATCGCTTGCGTTCTTACTCTGGTTCCATACGTCTTTTACAAGTACGGACACCTTATGCGTAAGCGTTCCAAGCTCGCAATCGTCTACTAGTGTCGCTGGCGAACTGTCTGTATATACATATCAAAATATTGGCTTTTGTGGCATTTAGCGACTGGCGTTCTTTTTCTTCAAAGGCATAGCATGTTCTTTTAGAGACAACTCTTCTCAAACTATCGTAGATGGTCTAATCGATCACATGATAGCAGCTCTTTACAATTTCAAACAAAAACATATTCACATCAACATTACTTTGTCACCCGTGTATAGACATATTCCCAAACACCTCTTCGAGGTGCATATACTCCGTGAGCATGTCGATGCAGACACCCTGTCCCGACCTAGGTTGCAATTTTGTCACGGCTTTCAACTAGTACTGTCCTGCCTCCATTATCTCTGCATGTTTGTCATGGTACACTGATTGAACTTCCAGACTGACAGAAGGTCCCCATATCTTCTGAACTTCCATCTCCACTTCCACTCCATGCTGTTTGAAGCCCCACACGTCTTCTCCACATCACTGCCCATCATTCGTCCTCTCCTCCCTGCATTCTTACGTTGCAGTATATCTTCTCAACAAATTGCCATCAAGAATCTCATGATGGAACACTTCGAATACAACACAAGCCCAGCCCGCGTCATCTTCGGCAGCGGCAGCATACAAAAGTTGCCCCAAGAGCTCGAACGACTCGGAGTCTCATCTCCTCTTCTGCTCTGCACACCAGGGCAAACCTCTCAAACCGAGAAACTGAAAATATTTCTCAATGGAGCAATCAGCGGTGTTTTTGCAGAAGCAACTATGCACACACCCACCCACATCACCGAGAAAGCGTTGTCTTACGCCAAAGAGCAAAAAGCCGACAGTGTAAGTTCTCCTCATGTTCCAAAAAGGGAAAGGAGCAATAAGTAGAGAAGAACACCAAACTGATGATTCTCATTGGTTCCAAGGTCGTCAGTATAGGAGGCGGCAGCACAGTAGGTCTAGGAAAAGCGATAAGTTTCCGGACAGGGTTACCTCACATCTGCATCCCGACCACCTACGCAGGCAGCGAAATGACTCCGATCCTGGGAGAAACCTCCGAAGGGAAGAAAACTACCAAAAGTGATCCGAAGATCTTGCCCGCCACGGTGATCTATGATGTCGATTTGACAATGTCGTTGCCTGCTTCGTCGAGTGCGACGAGTGGGATAAATGCAATTGCTCATTCAGGTTCGTTTACACCATAATTTTTTTTAAGGAAGGGTTTCATTTCTGTCTCTTTCAATCGCTGACGTCTTGAATTTGCAGTGGAAGCTCTCTATGCGAAAAACATAAATCCAGTGGTAAGTCTGCTCGCACTGGAAAGTATCAAAGCACTCGCAACCGCCCTCCCAGACATCATGCAAGATTCGAAATCAGAAAAGGCGCGATCGTCTGCTCAATATGGTGCCTGGCTCTGTAGCTTGTGTCTGGGGAATGTGGGAATGGCACTGCACCATAAGTTGTGTCATACGTTGGGTGGGACATTTGGTCTGCCGCATGCCGAGACACATACTATTGTGCTGCCTCATGCACTTGCTTACAACGCACCGAAAATATCGGAGGTCATGGAAAAGCTAGCAGGTGTGCTTCCGGGGAGTGATGGAGACGCTATTAGAGGTCTTAACGTATTGCTGGACAAACTCAAGGTCAAACGAGGACTCAAGGACTTTGGCATGAGAGAGGAGGATATTGACAAAGCTGTTGATATAGCCGTGAGCAACCCTTACTGGAACCCGAGAGAGATAGAGAAGGGACCTCTGAGGAAGACTATCAGGCGTTGCTGGGCAGGTGAAGAAGCAAGAGTGGATTGAATCATGAGATAACTTTCGTCTTTCCCAGTAGATACCAGATGTACGATACAGACACGCCAAAAAAAAAGAAAAAAAAATTAGATGCGGTACGTTGGAGCAAAGAATCAAGTTTCATATCGTCGTTAAGCTGAGGCCGTACGGCAAAAGAAGTGAATAACAAATGTGAACCCCTTGGTAAAGCAGAGTGTGTTCAGGAGAAAGATACACCTAACCTTTCTGAGCATGCAAACCTTGGCTGACCATGATGTGCATCTCCCTAGACGTAGTAACGTCTGCTAGTGCTGCTGTGATGAGACCGGCGAGGGGAGGTGCGTCTATCATGACTGGAGCGACGGTGACCGTGGCGAGAACTGTGATATTCCCTCTTGACGACGACTGTATCGTGCTCACGGTGGTTTCTGTGGACAAGCAACGCCAGCAACTATGCGATGGTTAGATTGATCATATTTGGCTTTGAGCTAGAAGGATGACTTACAAAGGTGATGAAGAAGAAGATGATGTTCATGATAGCGAGAGCAAAGCAAGCCTTGAGCATGGCGCAAGTCTTGTTGATGTTCAAAGCCCAGGAGCTGCCACTCTGGCGGCCATAGTAGCCAAAGGGCCCGAGGCTGACATAAATGCTTCCGGAGCTGAAGTTGGTGCAGGAGTAGTTGGTAATCTCGCGCAACTCGTACACAGCAGCAATCAGGGTGCCAACGAAAGCGAGATCAACCAGGGCAACAAAAAGAGCAGAATGGCGAGCGCGGAGATACGTCACGACTGTAGCGATTGTCCAGGCTACCGCAAGTACCGATGTGATGAAGAGGAGCAGGATGTAGGTTGGTGTGAGCTGATTATTCTGGACAAAACCATGCACAAACCAAGCCAGCATTCCCATGATCGGTATGAGGGTGACGATCTCGAGGATGCGCCATGAGAGGAAGAGGAGGCCAGAAAGCGCCATGGTTGAGATGGGTGATGTTTGTGGTGGTCTTGGTTAATGGTTCAGCAGTGCAAGCAGCTGCTCAATCTTGCGGTGATCTGAACTCAGGTTAAGCACAGTCAAGATGAGAAAAAGGATGGACAAGGCAAGAAAATCACTGCAGTGAGGCAGATATGGCAGCACCGAGGAGGAAGGTATCACTAGCTGCAGCTTGTACACAAGGCAGGAACACGCCTAGTATTTGTACACACAACAGTGACGTCCGCGCATGCTGCATGAAGGACTAAGAAAAAATCCTTGACCACAATGGCTGGTAAGATTATATTATCTGCATGCTTTCTCTGCCGTGATACGGTCTTTTTCCTCACCATTGCTTAGCTTCTGTCAGAGGAGCTCGCAAAACCTGGATGTGCGGGGCTGGGAAAGAGCTGTAAGCTGTGAGGGTGGTTGGGAATGGTCAGAGAAAACAGGAAGTGAAGCGACGTCTCGACCAATCACGAAACTTCACAAAAGCCACTGGTTCTGCCGAAGTCCATCTTCCATCTCTTCACTGTCTATTCGACACAAAGACCCATTCATGCTGTTCAAACATCATGTACTGTTCTCAGAGTCTGGTACAGACGTCAAAAGATTTTTGGTAATATCAAGTTCTCTGTTTGAACACTACATTCGATCTAGAATGTTCCAGACACCTTGTTCCTATTTAAAAGTATATGGTTGTTCACCTTCTTTGCTTTAGTGCACAGTAAATCTTGTCCTTCAGAGAACTTTCATGGCACACTCATGAAGAGGTCAAAACAATGAGCGACAGGCGAGAGTCTCTCTGCTGAGAACTAGGAGCCCTAAGTATAAGCAGGACAATTTATTGATGATAGAAGTTGTGACCTTGTTGGAGCTGCATAAGGTTGAGTTGAAAGAGAATGTCTTGTAGAGTTTCACAGGCAGCGACACTTGCCAAAAGTCTCTGAGTTGAAGACTTAAGCTCGCTCATGGTTTGTGCATAGGCATGTTACCACTCGAGGTAGGAACGCTACGAAGACGGAAGCGACGTTGGTTGTTCCAAATACTTCCGTCACTGGCCTTTCCAAGTGAAGGGAAGAATTGTCTTTCAACAGGCAAACCTGACCCGAACAACATCATGAATCTTGCAAGCCTTCTCAGTGTTCTTGACACGCCGTGTCAAAACCTCCTTCTCATACCATATCCCTTTTCTATACCACAAGACCTATAACGTCACTCAACAATCGATCCAGGAGTGACATTCTCGCAACCATGTCAGCTGTACATCCAGCCTTGCGTGAAGGCCTGCCAACGACAGACCCCCATACCACTACACTGATACGACGCAACGCGCTGATAGAAGAGGCCTGCGCGACAGGAACCCTGCTCATGTTCGGAGATGGAGCTGGCAGCGTGGTCCGCTTCCTAGGATTTGACAAAGTAGGTACAACGCAACAGACATTTCAAGGTCCAGCGACTAATTCGTTTCTCCTTCTGAAGGATCCATTGTGGCAGGCGGATGGTGACTGCCGCGTCAAGATAGGCAGGTATGAACTGCTTTTAGACAGTTCTGTAATCTTCGACTACAACTCGGAACATCTCACTTCCTTTCTCTCGGGTATGTCCTTGTTGACCAAGATCTCGAGCGGCTAGCTGACAAAAAATAAGAGTGCTTCACTGGACATGGTAGTCATTACCGCATGAACTTGCCCCCTCTGAATGACGACGATCAGAGAATACACAACTACAACCTGGCCATCCGCAACTTCTTCGCAGCACTCGCCCGAAAACCTGTCGTTGGTAGTGCTTTGGTATGTGCTCTTGAAGACCTGGAGGCACTGGCCGAGCATCTTCTAGGATTTCAGGCAGAGCCACAAAAGGCACATCGGTTCGTGCATGACTACGTTCAGGCCCTGAAACTTGACGACTTCAGACATAGACCTGCAGACATCGTACCCTTTCTCAGCTGGAGTGAGAACACGGGATGGGGCAGAGTTTATCTCGAGACGTTCGCACACTGCGTCGGCATGCTAAACCACGGTCTTATCGAACCCAGCTCTCTTGACAGTCTTTCGATGCATACAAGATCGTTGATTGATCAGAGCTGCAACATGATGCAGTTCAGTCTCGTAGATGTAGAGACGCTACTGGCGACCTTCAGCATTGACGGGACCGATTTGGAAAAGTATGACAATCAATCTGCCATCCATCAGTCGGTCTTGGCTTTCCGAGACTTCCTTACACACTACTACAGCATGGCATATGGACAATGGCCACCAGAACCTTACGACAGTAGTGGACACTGGCTCACTCGATCCGTTGCTCAGCGACTCCAGGACGACTTTGGTAGCCTTTACGACCTGCTCGTGGACGATTCGATGCATTTTGGACTGTTCACCAACGAGGAGGGGAATCAGTGCGAAGGACCGTTCTATCTGAATGGCGAAGGAAAGCCTGTGGCAGTGGTAGATGAGGGTGTAGGCTTTTGGGCCACGACTTTTCCATTCACTTCGTTCATGGCGGAATGGAACAATCAACACGGCTTCAAGCCCATGCCACATCCTTTCGTCTTGCCACCAAAATTCAGTGGTACAAAGTCAGACGAGAGCGCCGCATATCAGGTTTCTCTCGTCCCGGCACTACGTGAGTCAAGTACAAGGCCGTGGAAACAACCCAGCCTGCATGACTTGTACATTTGTGGTACTAACCAAACGGCAAGAGGTAAACCATTTTCTTCATCACGGCAGCGCAAGGCTCCAGGCTAATCTTGTCAATAGTAACGCCATTCTGCAAAGCTTTTATCAACCACGAATCATATACACACATGAACAGAGTCGACACTCATGATGCCCGACTTGGTCGTTGGATCATCGTGCACTGCATGATACAAATGTTGACTCGAGTGGCTGTAGACGTCCAAGGTCTGCGTCATCGCAACAGCGTCGAGTATTTTCTGAACGCCGATCTCGACAGCTGTCCACCTTGGTTGAACGAGGGTATGCCGCGAGGTATGCGTCAGAATGGTCAAGAGGACAGCTGGGCCTACATCTATGGCAAGAGTGTGATTGAGGAAAAGACAAGGGCTACCCCGGGTAAGCAGAAGCATGTCCGACTTCCTAGGTTCAAGATTGAGTGGCAAGAAGATGGTCGTTTCAGGATGTTAGACACGGATGGCCATGTTGTGTTTTCGTAAGAGATGTGACAGAGATACCGTACACCGAAGAGGGAAGGTTCACGGGGTAAAGGACGACCTATGATCATAGAGGCGTTCGAGGACAAGAAGTGCTATCGATGGCAGGCTAAGAAAGAAGAAAGTGACCGAAGCCTGTTGTATTCAAGGCACTGTCCTTTGTCTGACGGAAAAATGGTCTGGATCAGCCAGCCAGGGCGATCAAATCTTCAGAAGATCATCGATGTTGACACGGCGGTAATACGATATGTGGCCAAAGCCAATCCAATGCTGGGCGAGGCAGTCTGGGGAGACCATGATGAGCTGAGAAGGCATATATTCATCTTAAAAAAAGTGATCAGTAAAAAAAAGGACATATCTGAAAATCAACGAGTCAACTCACCACTCACGAAACCCGTGCCTGCTATGTGTCCAGCACTTCTTACCACCCTGGCGCCCTTGAACTTGTCCTCGTCACAGACACGGACAAGACCGCCGTCACTGATATCAGGTGCGATGAAGGTGTACTCGGCACGAGGGATGTTGGGATCGCCAGTCAGCTTGATAGCTTCTATGCGTCCGCTGTAAGTAATTTGGGTAGGAGCGCTGTCGGGGGTAGGATTGAGAGGGGAGTTGATATCGTGATCAGGCGTATCGATGCCAGACTCATCGTCCGATTCCGAGTCTTGGTCTGACACGGCGCTGACATAGCTGCTGTCCGAACTGGCACTGTCTCGTCTCAACCAACCAGTGGCCAACCACTCGCGAAGGTGATCCATGCCTTCCGGCAGCGGTTTCTCGTCTTGTTCGTCCGGCTGCAGTACGAGCAAGAATTCACAACCGTGACCGCTGTAATCGCCACACCATATACCTCTCCACGGCTTCTCCTTTGTCGGAGTATAACAGTCTGGCGGCAGAGTGGCATAAGTCGAGACCTCCTCACCCATGCGCACAGTCATTGCAGGACCACCACCAGCCACGATAGTAGGAGCGAATCCGCCGAATCCAAGAGCCGTATGCATTCTCTCCGCAGCGCCCAAAGCCATGATGGAGCTACTGTGACGACGACCGGAAAACTCCACCCATTTGCGCAGACGAAAAGTATTCTGACTGACCTCCGAATGTTTCGAAGGATGGTGCGCGCGAGCTTGAAAGGATCGTGACGAAGCGTTGCGAGTGCGAGTGATAGCCGGGATACGCAGCGGTGGCCAAACTCTAGTACCAGGACCAATAGCATCATCAGGCAAATCTCTAGACAGCATGAATGAAGTGTAAAGACCCGGTGGAGCCGAACAATCCATCAATATCTCTTTGGCCAAAAAGGGCAACGGGTCTCCGCTCTGATCGTCTTCTTCCTCTGCTCCTCCTGCTCCTCCAATACCATAATGTGCTTGCTGCGTCGTCGTCCTAGGATTCGCAAGATCAAGTTTCAAAACGGGTTGGTTGAAGTCGAGTTGAACACGGGGATTAAACGTGTGTATGGAAACATCAGGATCATGTTCCCAATGCTCCCAAGTACGTATTCCAGGCTCGGCAACCACGGCGTAAGCTTCTATACATCCCCTCCTATGATCGTATCTCGTGAGCAATAGCTTTCCATTCGGCTCGCTGTCCGAGAACCAGATCTTGTGACGGGTCAGGAACCAATAAGTATGGTGAGCGGTATACAAGTCGCGGAAACAGGGCAGTGGCGAGGGACTGAGTAAGGTGTGGGGCAGTTGTGCGTTTACGTGTTGTTGCCAGAGGGTGTCGCTGAGTGCGTGGTTGCGGAGGAAGCGGCAGGTCGAGGATGCTCGTGCTAGGCATGTTGGTTCTAGGAAGCCGAGGACGTGTTGGATGAGCTCTGCTGGGAGACTGAGCAAGGGAGGTAATTCCATGTCGGTGTTGCTGTCATGATCCATTTGTGCTTTGACACCTTTCTTGTTGATGGTTGCTCTGTTAGAGCTTGCTTTTGACAATTCACATGGCAAGATGATGGTTGAGGCTGAGGGTTGAAGGCAAAGGTTAAGTGACACTGGTGACGGCGACATGTCCGTCCTAGCTATGTCCGTCTAAAGCCGTCATGGGCGTCACCAAAATCAATGAGTGCTCCAGTTCCACCCCCGCTCTTCAACTGCCAGCCTGCCGACGTTGATTCCGAACTATTACCTACTGTAGTCTTCTGTCACACGTTGTAGTAACATTCAGCTCGTTCCAACTTATGCTCTAGTAAAATTACAGTGCCAGGAATACCCTTATCTGTCTTTGACTGTTTGTATTTCAATACTGTCTACTCGCGCTTCTTTCTCTATCCTAGTAGTCTCACTTGCATCCAACACCGACAACCAAAAACGACCGAGAGAAATGCCTTGACAAAAGCCGGGAAATGCTCGCTGATGCTGAACCATGGATCCATCAACCAATCCTCTTCACTTCGTAACAACGTCTGTCGATCAAGAAATGCAACTCGCTTTAACGAATAGTGCTTGACTCAAAAGCCGGAGTTGCCTCCAGTCCGCCGTTGGCAGTCTCTTGTCCTGCAAGAGGAGTCGAAGCACCCGCTGCTGCTGCTGCTGCTGCTTCTCCTTCTGCGCCAGGCTCTTGAGATTTTGCCTCCGACTTCACTCCATTGGCCGTCTTCTCCACCTTTGGCTTGCCCTTGATGCTTCCCTTCTTCAACACAGAAGGTGTGCGCTTGGGAGGACTCTTTGCGTCGCCCTTGTCGTGAACCTTGCTGGCAGAGCTGGCAGTTGGTCGCATCATGCGCGCGAGGAAACCCTCATCTGGTGCCTTGGTGCTAGCTGCTGGTCGGCTCTCACTCTTCTTTGGCGCTGCCGTGGTTGTTGAAGGTCGTGCTGCGGGCTTGGCGGCTGTCGCGGCAGATGCGCGTGGCTTGGGTGCAGCTGCTTTGGGTGCTGATGATGTGGTACTGGAAGGAGCAGCAGCAGCCTTGGGCGCCTGCGAATCGTGCTTTGCTGCCGATGCAGCAGTAGGTGCTGTGAGATGCGGCGAGATCTTGACTGGTCGGGTAGGCGATCGTGGACGCACGGGTTTGGCCTGAGGTGATTTGCTGTTACCAGTGTTAGCCATCCTGTATATATAACACCGTTCAACGTCGAGAAGTTCCATCTTACTTTGCTGACTGATTCAATGAAGTCCTGCTAGGCTTCTTAGTCACAGGCTTGGGCGACAGATTGGACGAAGGCTTGACGGAAGGGGACTGCTTTGCTGCCGGAGCGGGCTTCTTAGTAGAAGTAGGAGTCTCGGGACGAGCAGGCGAAGGAATTGGCTTGTCATCGGCGTTGGCAGGTACAGAAGGTCGGAGCGGCAATGAGATGGCTGGCGCAGCGTCTGCTTCTGCAACAGTGCCGCGACGGGCACGAGGCGCCTGCTGTGTTGGAGCGGTTATTGTTGGTTCGGAGACTTCAGACTCGTTGGTTCTTGCAGGAACTGCTTCGGTAACTTCAGTCTCGCTAGCCTTCTTAGGAGCAGTTTCGGCTTCGGCTTCAGGAGGAGGAGACACAGCAGAGGAATCGGTGAGGTCGGAAGGTTGCATGGGACCTGGTTCGCCTTGCACGCCCGTCACCTAGAACGCACACTTAGCTTTATATACAATGCATGCTGGATGCTTCTATCTTCTAACCGGTTTATCAGGGTTGTCTGCGGGCATGTCATCGTCAGGCAAGGGCATAGCCTTGGACTCGCCGCTCTCTGTAGCTTGTGCCTTCTTGTCCTCCTCGTTCTTGCGCTCACCGTTGAGGTCGGCATTGTCAACTTCTCTGAGCTTGCTTTGAGGCTGCTTCTCATTGGATGTCACCTGTCCAGCTGCAAGGTAGTCCTTGGCCTCGACAGCTGGGGTTGTGGCAGCAGGCGTGGCCTCAATGGCAGCCTCGGGGATGGTCTCGACAATGGGGATTGAGCTTCGACGCTCCGACTCGTTGTGGATAGTCTCCCTCATGTGAGAGATCAGGTTGCTGTCTCTTGTCTCATCCATACTGAAGCTCTGGCGGCGGAGGCCAGCCGAGCTTTCCTGCCTGGCAACATGCTCCTGCTTGGTCTGTTCTGGGTCGATATCCATGGCTGGACTTGGGACACCCGACTCGACGGATATGAAGCTTGATCTGACTCTGGATAAAGGACGGTCGCCTTTAGCTGCGGGTGAGAGATGTCGTCCGCGTGGAGGTGATGAGGAATCTGTAGTCGCTGCGGCTGCTGCGTTGCTCTCAAATACAGCCCTTAGGTTGCGTACTTGACTACTTGATCGGTTTTCGGACATGGCTGTGAATTGGCGGGAAAAAATATGGGTTAGCAGTTGTCGGTCATGAGGCTGTTTGTGTACATGTATATGAATGTGTTCTGTTCCAGTGGCTATCTGGTAGTTAAAACAACCAGAAGGGAGCCAATTGACAGTGGTCGGTGAAACACGCTAGTTTCAGGGCCGAGCTGGGCCAGATATTGAGCTTAATTAACTTACAATGTTGGCCGCACTATGACAAGATTGTGCGCGCTTTCGGGTTTCTCGCGATTGAGCGGCTGACGATGTTGGTGGCACAAGAGAACAATTGTCGAAGTTGGCTTTCTCTCTTGCCTTTGCGAGGTTCAATTCTTGCCAAGAGTGATGCTCATGCAGAGCGACAGGATCATTTGACGAATCGGTACGTCATTGCGAGCACCGATACAGGCCTGAAGTTTAGTGCCATGTTGGAGCGACGAGTGTCAGTCTCAGATCGAGCTGCTAGGTGACCTTGTATCAGAGAAGTGCTTTGATACAATGTCCGGTGTCTAAAGATACGAATGCTGTAACACGATACTGTACTAAAAATTCAAAGTCATAATTTTTCTTATTTTTCTCTCCATCAGAAAGCACGAGACCTCTACGGAGGCAGGTGACAAGTTTATGCAGCCAGTGCTTCCCTGCATGAATGATGCAAGTCCCGCTTCCTGGCTTCTCAGCCCTGGATGTTCAGGGGGGCTAAAATAATGAGATTGCGCGTGCTCTATTTTCCCGACCCTGTCCTCATATCACCTCACTCTTCTTTTAACAACAATCCTCATTGTTGAATGGCGCGACACTTCCAGGTCCTTGATGAGAACACTCTGCAATATAGAGACAAGAATCAGGCAGATGAGAGACATTCAAGTCGGACGCTCGACTTCATCAATCCACAATCATTCTCAGTGACATGCATTATAACCAATGCACTTTCTCTACTGCTTGTAGAAACGCAGGAGTGATTCGCACAAACTCATAGAGCCATGAGCTGTACTTAGCAAGCCTGAAATGATTCTGTTGGTCATGATTGCTTCGGCCGAAAAGATGGTTGCTTCTATGGCAATTGCCTCTATTCGTGGTTAACCTCGAGGTTGTCTCCATTCCGGATCTCTCCATGTCAAAAACAGCGAAATTGCATGTTGTCTGATAGATGTTCTAGATCCTGAGAGATCCATCTTCGCTTATCTGACATTAATTCTTTGTTTCAATATTCGAGACAAAGACAAATAAAGGCAGACAAACTCCTATCAACCCCTTCTAAGATGTTGGATTCGATGTGGAGTCGATCAGATGTTTTCAGTCCCTTTATTCTGCTCACGGAATTTCACCCTGGAGAGGTCGTTTTGCTGTCTGGGTATTTTAGCAGAAGTGCGGCCTACGCCGTCCGATTCATTGAGCTTTGTTAACATGTTATCACGAGGTGCTGACTTCTCACAGTCGGAGAGCTCCTACGGTGCGAGATTAACGGTGTCAGATGTAGGACGGCGTATAGATCAGGTGTTTAAATTCCTGCAGGAAATGTGAAGACTTGATGTCTGACCGACGAAGTGCACCTCGAAACTCTTAGTCGACTGTTTCAAACCTATTTCAAATGAACATTCATGAGTCGGATCTGGCAACTGAGGCGATGCCTGGCCACAGGCCAGAGTTCTTGTAGAAGAAATGTGGATCTCGCTGTACAGCAAAACACAAGCCGCTCTGAACGTCTTTGTCTTGTCTGAGCCTCCGATGGTGTCGCTAGATTTCTTTCTCGTTCCATCGTTGTGCGTTTGAGAAAACTATGCGAGAACGTCTCAGTCGAGCTTGTGTTATACTGACATAGTAATAAGGCGGGTCGAATCTCGGACTTCCGGCCGTAGCAAGAGACACCTCGTGAGCAGACACAGTCCTTAAGGTCAGGAAGATCGCTGTATTCATCTGCGACTTTCACTCGGACAGACTCATATGACGGCGTGTCAGACATCTGTGGTGTTCAGTCACAAGAACAATGACACTGCTTCTTCTTTGTTCCGCTTATACGCTGTCAATGGCGAAGCGAAGGGCACAACATCCACATGAACAGAACCCTCTGCATCGAAAGTATGTGGCTTTCTTAGATTTCCGTACAAAAGTAATTGACTACCTACTAGTAGTTGTAAAACTGATGGCTGGACGTCGGAAAGTCACGATATTCTTCGACCCACCAAGAACGACGCCACGGCAGCGGGCCGTCGGAGTCCGGGGTAAGATCGGCGAGCGTGACGGTAAGCCACCACCTGCACCACCGTCAACAACTCCTTCTTCGACCACTGCCTTTACTGGTAGTAAAAGTCTCTCGCCTTTGCAATCGACTCGTAGGCCACTCAGGAGCACCATGGCCGCAGCAATGTCACCCCGACCTTCATCCGGCTTTGACCTCCGAACAACGGCGCCGTATCCCATACGTTTGGATTTGTCGACATGCTCAAGCGTACAGTTCAACCATAAACCAGAACTCGCAGATCCAAAAAGAGCACAAGCATCCATACAGGCTGCCTCGAACGGCAACCAGGTCATTCTGTCGTTGAAAGATGGCTCTGACAGATACAGATATGAGGGAAGACGACACAAAGACAACAACACGTATGTCCTCGTGCTCGACCAACAGGGCAGAGACTTCGTTCTCGAAAAGGTGGATTCCTCATATGCTTTTAACTTGACCAAGGCACCATGGGAAACGGACTCGACGGTACTACAAGAGAACCATCCACAACTGGATTCCGCACTCGACGACGAAGATGATATGATGATAGACGATGACGACGGAGGTGTGTCGCTGAGTGCAGAAGCCGATGCTGACAACCCCTTCGACTTTCGACACTACCTGGACGCGCCAGCATCTCCGAGTCCTCAAATTCAACCTACCAAGGCTGCATCGGCCAATACCCCGGCACTTTCACAGAACTCGACGAGAACAAACACTCCGCTCACAAAGTCTACACGGAAGCAGACCACTGCTTTTGCACCTAAAGTGCCACCAAAACCAAAGGCCAAACCAAAACCCGTGGATAGAAAACCCGAGCCTCCAGCTTCTGAACGCTTGCCATCACCACCACCCCAACAACGACGACAGGAAAGAGAAGAGATCGATGTGCCATCCGTGCGTCTCGATCGTCGTGCTTCGAACAGGATAGCTCTGCCCCCCAAACCTCCGCCAAAGAAGCGTGAGATGCAAGACTTGTCTCTTGACAACGGCGGCGATGACTCTGGTGACTTGATTCTCGAAGGTTTCGAGCCATCCCGCACTTCCTACCACGCCAAGTCAACTCTTGGTCTCGGATTGTCTGGTGATTTCGGCGGAGGCCCACGTAGTCTGCGCAGTGCGGCGAGCAGTCCGGCTGGTAGTCACATCAACTCCCCTGCGCAAAGGCTTCACAGCCCCATGGACGACGACAACGATCACGATCAAAGCGAGAATGAGGACATCGAGATGGATGACGGCGGTGGTCAGCAAGAAGAGGTCGAGAGTGATGTGGACGAGGACCATGACGTTGCGACGTTAGAATTACCCAGCCCTGCACGAGTGCGGAGACCTAGTGTCAGTGGACACGCTGCCACTGACGAGATGGACGAGTTCGATCTCGAGGAGCAAATGCGCCTGGAGCTCGAGGGGGGTCTCGAAGAAGACGGCCCTAGGCAGGCTGAAAGTGACGAAGAGAGCGAAGAAGAGTAAACGGTCATGTCAGGCATATGATTGTTCTTTCATGATGGATATGGGCACAGGTGAAACAGATATATCGTACGAGATTAGAGGAACTGTTTCAATACAAATAGACATGTATACCAGAGATCAACAGGATCAACATCAGATCGTGGGGACACGCGAGAGAATATAAATGATTTTACAGATATCCCATGGCTGTTATACAATATGAACATGACAAGCCTATTTCAGACTGATCTCGCCCTTCCACGTTCCTTCTGTGAGACCTAGTGTCTCGATGAGATTCTGCCATCTCGGACCACCTCTCTCCTTTTGTCGAAGATATTTGAGCAGCTTTTGTCTCTTGTGGACCAGAATAGTAAGGTTGCGCTTGTTGATCTTGTCGGGCTTACCTCTGGTCTCGAGGAAATCGGCAAGGGTCCTGATCTTTGCTGTCAAGATGGCAATCTGAACTTCACTGCTACCTGTGTCGGCACCAGCACGCACAGTCTTCTGGGCATTTGCGAGAGGGTTCTTGTCGGATATTGACTCGGCGACTGTGGGCTTCGGTGGTAGTTGCTGGTCAGTGTTGTGACGGCCGAAAGTATCGACACAGCGCTGGATGTTGACACGCAGACGATCCTTGGACGAGGAGTTGCCGAGAGATACGATGCGACTCAAGGCCTCCGCTGCGGTTTCGTGCTTCTCGGCATTCTTCTGTGCGAGTTCCCTGTGCTCCTTCTCCATCTGTTGGCGGTCCAACTCTGTCTCGGCGCCGTCTTGAAAGAAACCTTGCGGGATCTCGTCGACCAGTGGCTTGCTGCGTTCCAAGGCTTCGTCCACCTCATCCTTGGAGAGGAAGAAATTTAGGTGGTCTTTCGATTCGACTTTGGTTGATGTAGACGGCATGGCGGTGTCGAAAGACTCTACGAAAGGTGTTGTGACGCCTCGTACGGGATCGCCGAGGGCTGATGCGCGCTCTTGCTTGAGCACCTCCTGGCGCGAGATGTTGGCTGCCTTCCTGGCACGGGCTTGGGCGATGGCATACGGGTCGCGGTGTCGTCTTCTCTGTTGTACGGTCGAGGCCTGGTCGACCGATGTCGAGGCAAAAGTTCGACAAATCTGGACCGAGGGGGAGGCAGTACAGCCATGTCCTACGACTTGTTATAAGCAAATTGGATTATCAAGTCTGGTTCTCATGTTTTTTGCATACCACTCAGCGCCCGCAGGCTCAAAGACAGTGGTATTCTGGGCGGCATTGCGGTGATTGTAACTTTTATGATGTTGGCCGCTCACCACCTCCGAAACATCAAGCGCGCCTGCACTTCCAAGTGCCAAGACTTCCGTCGCTGCTGCTCGGGGTCGCTGCACGCCAAACCACATTGGGCAACTTCGGCTTACTCAGCCAGCGGAAGGCACGCACCGAATTTACGACTCTTGCTTGGTGCTGTGGATTTGGAGATTTTTCTCGAGCAGCTACGACTTCGTCTCACTCTTCCACCTCCCGTCGAGCCAATACCCCGTCATACCAGCCAAAATGTCGCCCTCCAACACCCCCCAGGCTTTGGCCGCCACTTCCCAGGACATTGAGATGCTCCTCGCTGCTCAGTGCCACATTGGTTCCAAGAACCTCCAGGTTCACATGGAGCCTTACCTCTGGAAGACTCGCCCCGACGGTGTCAACGTCCTGAACATTGGCAAGACCTGGTTCGTCACTCCACCGCGACTCTTGCGCATCTCGCATCCACAAGACTGCGCATGCGCGACGTGAAAGAAGCGCAATTTTCTGACATTGCGGCCACTTTTTAGGGAGAAGATCGTCCTTGCTGCCCGCATCATTGTCGCCATTGACAACCCCGCCGACATTTGCGTTATCTCTGCCCGTCCCTACGGTCAGCGTGCCGTCCTGAAGTTCGCCGCTCACACCGGTGCCGCCGCCATTGCCGGTCGTTTCACCCCCGGTAACTTCACCAACTACATCACCCGCTCCTTCAAGGAGCCCCGTCTGATCATCACCACCGACCCCCGCACCGATGCTCAGGCCATCAAGGAGGCTTCCTACGTCAACATCCCCGTCATCTCGCTCTGCGACACCGACTCGCCCACCGAGTACGTTGACGTTGCCATCCCCACCAACAACAAGGGTCGTCACGCCATCGGTCTCGTCTGGTGGATGCTCGCCCGTGAGGTCCTCCGTCTCCGTGGCACTCTCCCCAGCCGTGAGGCCGAGTGGGATGTCATGACCGATCTTTACTTCTACCGCGACCCTGAGGCCGAGGAGAACAAGGACTCTGCCGGTCAGGACGAGGCTAAGGTCCCCGGTGCTGACGAGGCTGGCCCTGCCGCCGTCGAGAGCGGTTT
The DNA here is from genome assembly GCA_026013035.2 of Dothideomycetes sp. NU30. NCBI lineage: Eukaryota > Fungi > Ascomycota > Dothideomycetes > Dothideomycetes sp. NU30. The sequence goes on from BSBH01000035.1 coordinate 120,670, forward strand.
CGCCAACGACTGGGAGGTCAGCGGTGCCAACGCTGGTGCCTTCGCTGCCGCCACTGGCACCGCCGGTGCTGCTGCCAACAGCTCTTGGGATGCCGAGGGTGCTGACTGGGCTGCCAGCAGCGCTCCCGTCCAGACTGGTAACGAGGGCTGGGCCAGCGAGACCAACGCTGAGACCGCCCCTGAGACCAACTGGTAAGCTTGTCGTCGTCTAGAGGGCGAGAGCTCGGGTGAGGGAGTGGGAAAATCTTTTTCGATTATCACAAAAACTGGAGGATGTACAGCGGGAGGTATGACGCTTAAGTCCGACAAACAACAAAAACGCATCACGAGAAAAGAAAAGTCCATTTGCTGAGAAGGCCATTTTCAACTTCATCACCGTCGCTGCTATTCTTGCTCTACTTCTAGATCAAAGAGAACGGCGCTTATGAGGGAAAGATATCCACTGGGAAAGAAAGACACGATGATCATTATTGTTTGTTCTTTTTGACCAGTGGGGGAAAGCCCTGTGCTGTCTCGAAGGGATGTACTTGAACGTTGCCCTATCTAAGTAGACATTGCCACTATATGTTCGCCTGTTCTTCACATGTGCCTGTCCGTGTCGAGTGATTGTCTTTGAGCAAGAAGAGTAGACATGTGTTGTGAAGTGTCTCTCCTCGAATGTGCTTGACTATAGAAAGTGATTGAGTCAGCATGCCAGTAGATCACTTTCAGTATAGCAGTATATGATAACATCTGAAAAGTGGTCAAAATAGGTGTGCGCCGACTTCGGTCATGTAATCTGATCTGCTGCTAAGAAAATAATTAAGGTTTGTGGAGTTTCTAGCTGGCTGGTCTGGTCGGCGAACGCTCATGCCATTCGGAGGTGTGTAGGTAATTGAATAGTCATACCTATCTACTCTTGAGAGCTCAATCCTCCTCCCAAGCTCGACCTCTTCGCAAAGCACATCCACTTCCAAGCAGAAAGAAGAGGCTGGGTTCTTTCTCGCTATCGTGTGTTGCTCAACCACCCCCTCCCCGCAACCATGAGCGCAAACGAGCAACCCACCAGAGTCTCCATCCTGGGCAAAGAGTCCATAATCATCGACTACGGCCTCTGGAAGAACTTTGTCGTTCAGGACCTCCTGCAGAATGTCGTTTCGTCGACTTACATCCTGATCACAGACACCAACATCGGCGCCCTATACACCCCGACCTTTGAATCCGCCTTCAGAGAGCAAACCGCAAAACTCGAGAATGCGCCGAGGCTGTTGAGTTACCAGGTTGCGCCTGGAGAGAGCTCCAAGAGCAGGTCGACCAAGGCTGCTGTCGAGGATTGGATGTTGGCGAATGGCGTCACTAGAGATAGTGTCGTTATTGCATTGGGAGGAGGTGTCATTGGAGATATGATTGGTTTCGTTGCTGCGACTTATATGCGTGGCGTTCGTTTTGTCCAGGTCCCTACCACACTCTTGGCTATGGTCGACTCTTCGATCGGAGGAAAGACTGCCATTGACACTCCTCTGGGAAAGAATTTGGTCGGTGCCTTTTGGCAGCCCCAGCGCATCTACATCGATCTCCAGTTTCTGGAAACACTGCCAAAGAGAGAAGTCATCAACGGCATGGCCGAGGTCGTCAAGACTGCCGCTTTCTGGGACGAAAAGGAGTTTGCGACCCTGGAAGAGAATGCAGACCAGATCGTCAAGGTTCTGGACGACAAGACCAAGAAGGGCGAGGGCAGATTTGCAGAAATCGCTCACATTCTCAAGCGCATTGTGCTTGGATCCGCCCGCATAAAGGCCCACGTCGTTTCTGCCGACGAGAGAGAAGGTGGTCTGCGCAACATCCTCAACTTTGGCCACTCAATCGGTCACGCTATTGAGGCTATTCTGACTCCTCAGATTCTCCACGGTGAGTGTGTGGCCATCGGAATGGTCAAGGAGGCCGAGTTGGCCCGTCATCTTGGTATTCTCGCCCCTGGCGCTGTTGCCCGTTTGGCCAAGTGCATCTCAAGCTACGGCTTGCCCACGTCTCTCGAAGACAAGACCGTCCGCAGAAGGACGGCAAACAAGCACTGCCCTGTCGACCGACTCATCGACATCATGGCTGTCGACAAGAAGAACGAGGGCGGCAAGAAGAAGATTGTTCTTCTCTCTGCCATTGGCAAGACTCACGAGCCCAAGGCCAGCACTGTTGCTGACAAGGACATTCGCGTCATTCTCTCACCTAGCGTGCTCGTGCATCCTGGAGTTGATTCTTCGCTCAACATCTCTTGCAAGCCTCCTGGCTCCAAGAGTATCTCAAACAGAGTCCTTCTTCTTGCAGCTCTAGGTTCCGGTCCTTGCCGCATCAGCAATCTTCTGCACTCTGACGACACTCAGGTCATGCTCACAGCCATCAACAAGCTCGGTGGTGCAACTTATTCATGGGAAGACGAAGGCCGTGTCCTTGTTCTCACCGGCAACGGTGGTGCCTTGAAGGCCAGCCCTGACGAGCTTTACTTGGGCAACGCCGGTACTGCTTCTCGCTTCCTCACTACCGCTGTCACTCTTTGCCAGCCATCTACTGTTGACTCGACCGTTCTTACTGGTAATGCTCGTATGCAAGAGAGACCTCAAGGTCCTCTTGTCGATGCTCTGCGCTCCAACGGAGTCGACATTGAATACATCGGCAAGCCCGGCAGCCGTAGTCTTCCCCTCCGTATCGCAGCTGCCGGCGGCTTTCAAGGTGGCGATATCGAGTTGACTGCCAAGGTCTCTTCGCAATACGTCTCTTCGATCCTCATGTGTGCTCCTTACGCAAAGAACCCCGTCACTCTTCGTCTTGTCGGTGACAAGGTCATTTCTCAACCTTACATTGACATGACCATCGCCATGATGGGCCAATTTGGTGTCAAGGTCGAGAGATCTGCCACCGAGCCCAACGTTTACCACGTGCCTCGTCAAGCATACAAGAACCCTTCCGAGTATGAGGTCGAGAGTGACGCAAGCTCTGCCACTTACCCTCTTGCCATGGCAGCCATTTCTGGCACTACCTGCACCGTCCCTAACATTGGTTCGAGCTCTCTCCAAGGTGATGCAAGATTCGCCGTCGAGGTTTTGCGTCCCATGGGATGCAAGGTCGAGCAGACTGCCACATCTACTACTGTTACTGGTCCACCTGTTGGAGAGCTCAAGCCTATCCCCGAGGTCGACATGGAGACCATGACTGATGCTTTCCTCACCGCTTCCGTTCTTGCTGCCGTCGCCAAGCCTAACGAGAACGGTGCCACCACCCGTATCTTGGGCATCGCTAACCAGCGCGTCAAGGAATGTAACCGTATCAAGGCTATGAAGGATGAACTCGCCAAATTTGGTGTCATCTGCAGAGAACTTGACGACGGTATCGAGATTGATGGCCGTGGCTTTGAACTCCAGGAGGCCAAGGGCGGCGTTCACTGCTATGATGATCACAGAGTTGCCATGAGTTTCTCCGTGTTAGCAACCATGGCTACCCACCCTACCCTCATCCTTGAGAGAGAGTGCGTTGGTAAGACTTGGCCCGGCTGGTGGGACCAGCTTTCGATACTCTTCAAGGTCAAGTTGGAGGGTGTCGAGCAGGTTTCCTTGCACGCATCCGGTCCTGCAGTCGCTGCCAACAACAAGAAGTCCATCTTCATCATCGGAATGAGGGGTGCGGGCAAGACCACTACGGGTGGCTGGGCATCTCGTCTGCTCGGATGGCCGCTCGTCGATCTTGACGCTGAACTTGAACGTACTTCTCGCACGACCATTGCCGAGTTGATCAAGGAGCATGGCTGGGATGGATTCCGCCTCAAGGAGCTCGAACTCTTGAAGACTGTCATGAAGGAGAAGCCCACTGGCCACATCTTCGCTACAGGTGGTGGTGTAGTCGAGATGCCTGAGGCTCGCGAGATCCTCACAAGTTACCACAAGAACGGCGGTAATGTTCTGTTGGTGACTAGAGACATCAACCTCGTTATGAACTTCTTGCAAGCCGACAAGACTAGACCAGCCTATGTAGAGGACATGATGGCTGTTTGGCTTCGTCGCAAGCCTTGGTACGAAGAGTGCAGCAACTTCCATTACCACAGCCAGACTGTCGAGGTTGACGGCGCAAAAGCCAAGAACACTATCGAGGACTTTGGCAGTTTCTTGAGACTTCTCACCAACCAGAGCAGTGCCTTGGACCGTATCAGAAAGAAGAGGGAATCTTTCTTCGTCTCCTTGACACTACCCACTATTGCTCCCTTCCTCTCTCGTCTTGACGAGATTTCATTGGGCTCAGATGTCATTGAGTTCCGTGCAGATCTTCTCGAGAACCCCAGTACTTCTGACGGCAGTCTGACACCTGAATTCTTGGTTGAACAGCTTGCAGCTCTGAGGTCTGCTTCGAACTTGCCCATCATCTTCACCCTTCGCACCAAGTCACAGTCTGGTCGTTATCCTGATGGCGCAGACCAAGAGGCCATCAAGCTTTACGAAGTCGCTCTCCGCATGGGCTGCGACTTTATCGATCTCGAGCTCACCTCTTCTCCCGAACTGAAGGAATTTGTCATTTCACACAAGCGCAATGCCAAGATCATTGCTTCTCATCACGATCCTGCCGGTAACTTGTCTTGGGCCACCGGAGGAAGCGCATGGATGCCTTACTACAACTCTGCCCTCGAGTACGGAGACATCATCAAGATCGTCGGCACCGCCAAGTCCCTGGAAGACAACTTTGATCTTGCCGAATTCAAGACTTGGGCTGCAAAGACTCATCCTGAGATTCCTCTTATTGCGCTCAACATGGGCACACAAGGCAAACTCAGTCGCATAACAAACCTTTTCATGACACCGGTGTCTTCTCCAGCTTTGCCTGTTGTCGCAGCACCTGGTCAGCTTTCTGCCGCAGACATCCGTCGTGGTCTTAGCTTGATCGGTCAAATTGAGTCCAAGAACTTCTACCTCTTTGGCTCACCCATTGCTCAAAGCAGGAGCCCTGCTCTGCACAACGCATTGTTTGCTCAGACCGGACTGCCGCACGAGTACGGTCTGTTCGAGACGACCGAAGCCAGAGAGATTGAGAAGGTGATCCGCTCACCCAGCTTCGGTGGTGGCAGCGTGACCATTCCTCTCAAACTCGACGTCATGAGCCTGCTTGACCAGGTCGACCCAGCAGCCAAGATCATCGGCGCTGTCAACACCATCGTACCTACTCAAACCGACGACGGCAAGACAATCTTGACAGGCTACAACACCGATTGGCAAGGCATGACCGTCGCTCTCCAACTCGCCGGAGCTGAAGTCAACAACGGCGTCCTCAAGCAAGCAGCAATGGTGATTGGAGGTGGTGGCACCGCAAGAGCAGCCCTGTACGCCCTCAAAGAAATGGGTTACGCACCCATCTACCTCGTCGGTCGCAACGTCAGCAAGCTCAACGATCTCGCCAACTCCTTCGACGCAGACTTCAACATTCAAGTCCTCAGCGACGTTGAGCAAGTCTCCAAGTTCGCACCACATGCTCATCCCGTTGTTGCTATTGGCACCATTCCTGGTGATTCTCCCATCGATCCCACTATGCGTGAAATCTTGTGCGAGCTTTTCGAAGCTGGCAGTGATCCTAGGGGTATCTCCGCCGGCGTTGGCAACGAAAAGGGTCAGAAGGTTTTGCTCGAGATGGCTTACAAACCTCGTGTGACAAGTTTGATGCAATTGGCTGGTAACAGTGGATGGAAGACCGTCCCCGGGCTCGAAGCTCTTGTTGGTCAGGGTGTGCATCAGGTAAGTTTCCCAATCAACATTTGTTCGAATATGTTTTAGGAGTTTGATTTTTTGACTGACAATTTTTTTTCTCTTCTTTTCTAGTTCAAGCATTGGACTGATATCACGCCTTTGTACGATGTTGCCAGGAAGGCTGTTTTGGGTGATGAGGTGTAAAAGTGAGACAAGAAAGCAAGGAATTATAGACATTAGAATATCATGACCAAAAAAAAAACTTTATTTTTTGCCTGTTTTGCTATTTGTTCGAGTTTTGGATTACATGTTCAAGGGATCGCTGATGTTTGTGTTTCATTGGCCCTTAGTCGTATACGGGTAGGAACATTGCATGTTTTTTGGCGTTGTGGCTGGAACAAGTAGCTTTCCATTCAAGCTGAAAGGAAAGGTTCAAGAGCAAACGTGTAGTTGGTTTTCAAGGAGAAAAAGCAGAAACGAAATAGAGTCAGTCTTTGATGAAAAATCAAAAAGGTCGTTCCATCTTGTGCTTTGAGTTTCAAAGTGGGAAGGTATGGACGAGAAAGAAGGAGTATGAAGGGAACGAAGCACACATATGACCGATCTGTTTTCAGGGGCAAAAGGAGGAAAACATCGATGCAGTAGGCCAAGTTTGACAAGTTCCAGGAACATGATGTTGACGTTTGTCGAGTATACTCGTTGCTGGAATCAGGTATTGACTTTCTGTGCTTGCTACAGTGGGATCGGATAAGGAAATCGGTGCAGAAGTTCGGTTGTCGGTGGAAATTTCACGAAACATCTTCTTCCTGTTTTGCGACCACGACATGCCAAATCGATACGCAAACACTTGGATCTATAAGTCCCATTGTACTCTGCGCAGTTCTGCATTTGGTGAGTTTTCATTCCTATGAACTCTTGCTGTCGAGATGTGCAAAGATAGGACGTGGAAAAAATGGTGGTAGGAGAAGTGACCCTGCCACTACCAAAAAAAGTACGAAAGAAAAAAAAAAAAGAAAAAAAGAGAAAAAGGAGATGCAGTCAAAAATCTTACCGGACGAATACATGTAAGAATGCAGAAGTCATCGTATTAGGCTCTTTAATGGACACTTTCTTGAGTAGTCCTGTTCATAGATGCGTCGTTCTAATGGCATGTCATGGCATTTGCCAAGCAATCCTTACGGATCTGGATACCCTCGTGCTGTCAAAATAGGAGGATCCTATACTTTGAATGATTATAAATACATGACTGTGCCTGTCCGCATGCTGAGCATACCTGAGTACTATGGTCCTGCGAGAATCCATAACCCTCAGAGGCTTGATGAGCCTTTACCTCCCGAAATACGGTTCCAAGGCTCCCGACTCCTCGCCCAACGCGTCGTGTAAACAGCGAGAGGTCCTGGAAATGATCGCAATCGCAGTAATCAATGGAATGAAGATTTGACTGACCGCCGTCTGTCTGGATTCATTCACTATATTTGGTCAGCTGGAGCAGAGTAGGTAGGTTCACATGTCAGATCCGTGCTGTCAAAGTGGGACACCCCGAAAGACGAGTGTGTTGCTTGATTTCGTTATTTACATTAGACCAAGATGTACTCCAAATTAGGAGGGGAAGACACCGATATGCCTTTGCTCTTCTAATTGAGCTCTTCCAAGCAGTAACCGTTATATTGTGTAGTGAATTTACCAGTTGGCTCTGGACTTGAGCTTCTCGTTTTGAATAACCTCGATCCAGTAGTTGTCAGGGTCTGAAAAGTGAGTCAGTCAGGAGGCGGCCATTTTGAACGCAGAACATGGACATACCAAGAATGAAAGCAACGTTCTTCATTCTGCCGTCTGTGAGACGCTTCTTCCACTGAACACCCTTGTCCTCGAAGTATTTGCAAGAGGCGTCGAGATCGTCGACGCTGACGCAAATGTGGCCGAAACCTTGAGGCTCGTCATTTCCGTTGTGGTACTTGAAGCCCTCGTCCTTCTCAGTGCCATAATTCCATGTCAATTCCAGCACCCCCTCTCTGTCTGCTAAAGGATTGACACCATTAGGCGAAGAGTCGGAAGCCTTGGGACCGTAGCTCAGGAAGTAAAGGGTGAATCCGGCATCCTTGTTTTCCGAGGTACGCTGCAGCGTCATGCCCATAATCTCTTGGTAGAACTTGAGAGACTTCTCGGCATCCTTGACACGAATCATAGTGTGGTTCATTCTGTAGGTGTCAGGGTTGGTCTCCTTGACATTCTCGGTCTCGTTGACGGGATTTTGGGCAATGATCTCAACCCAGTAGTTGTCGGGATCAAGGGCAAAGGCAATGCTGCGCATACGACCATCCTCGAGGCGCTTCTGGAATCCATAACCGGCGTCTGAGATACGCTTGCAGGCGGCCTGGATGTTATCGACAGAGATACAGACGTGACCAAAGCCCTTGTGAGGATCCTTGTTGCCGTTGTTGACGGCGTAGTTGGCGTCGTCCTCCGTTCCATAGTTGTGCGTCAATTCGATCAGAGCAAGGAGGGGGTTAGCTTGTTATTGTAGTATAGGAGATGGATGAAGGAAGAATAAAATATATAAGAAAAAAGAGAAAAGAAAAGAGAGGCAAGAGAAAAAGGTGAACAAAGGTGAACAAAGGAGAACAAAGGAGAAAAGAAAGAAAAAGAGAACAATTTACCTTCACGATCACTCCAATGCTTGCCATGAGAAACTGCCCCGGGACCATCATAAGCCATGAAATAAAGATCAAACTTGGCATCCGGGTTCTTGAGCGTATTCACGAGCTTCATGCCCAAATGCTCGTAAAACTTGACCGAGCGCTGGGGTTCCTTGACCCTGAGCATGGTGTGGTTGAGCTTGTAAGAAGACGTGTTTGTAGACATCTTGGCGGCGAAGATGGAGAAAGGTCTTGAGATCAGTGAGGGTTGTTGTTGTTGTTGTTGTTGTTTGATTGTTGTGGTGAAGAGAGGTCGGAATAAGGATTTGAGCATGACACTCGCGAGGCTTAGTTAGAGGAAGGAGGTGGAGGAAGGGAACTTTTGTGAAATTGCTTGAGGGTTGCTTCTACTCTGCATCTCGGTGTTTTGTGTCATGACGCAACGAAATTTACCCCGCTGGTTGACGTTGACAAAAAACCTACCTAGGTGATGATATGTGACATGGGGTCCAAGCTCCTACACCTATTGGGTTGCTACTGGATTCTCGCATATCCCAATGAACAGGCGGCATGATTTGGAAAGATTCTCTTCGCTGGTAGAATATGCCTAACTATCAATGAGTTCTGTAGCAGTCTAGGCAGCATAAGCATATAACAGATGAAAAGATTGCTTCAATTGGATCGAAGATTGTGCGAGAAGCTTCATATCGGTTGTCACGGCAGGAAATAACAATCACGGCACGACAAATCCTAGCCTCTCAATGTTGATCTGCTTTCACAAGTTGAACGTATGTTCGTGATATAATGACAATGCTATGAGGTCGTAGAGATACCGTGTCCATTCCAACTCAAGAGCTGTACTTCTGACCCGAGCTACCCTTGTTGGGGCTACCTCCGCCGCTGCTCCTGGACCTGTCACTGGGGCTGTCGCTCGACGAAGCGGCAGAACCTTCATGACCACCCTCTTGGGAGTCTCTCGGCTTGCTGACTTCTTGGTTTGCGGGGCTGACGTTCAAAGGGTTGGAGCCCTGTCCGCGCTTGTGCGTGATTAGCAAACCATTGTATCTCTTGTGCAGGGGATGTCATGCTTCTCCTTGCAAAGGAAGATGCGTGAATGACCACTCACCTTGGCAGATTCGGCTCCTGCACTGTCGTGTTGCTGTTCGGGAGATGTTTGGTTGGGGTCAAAGGCAGTGTCCGAGACACGTGCTGCCTCGTCGTCGGAACCGCTCTTGCTGTACTCGTTGGGCTCGGGCTTCAGCGAGTCCTTGTCTTGAGCATCCTTGCGTGCTTGGAGCTGGTTTGTGTATGAGAGTGGTCGGATTGTGTTGACGACACGGGCGACGGGGCGTTGGCTGAGGACGCGAGGCTGCTGAGCGAGCATGCGGCGGCTAAGAGGTCCGATAATCATGGTTGCGGTTGGAAATGGTGATGAATTGATCGATTGAGGTCAGAGATAGGTGTGTTATAGCTGTGGACTGGAGAATTGAGGAGCAATCTTCGACCCGACGTGACCTGGTGCTGGATTTAATGAAGCAGACAAAACGTCATCAGTGCAAGGTCAGCTTTCACTTTGTGGGGATACACTTTGGCCTCGACGTCATTTTGCAAATAAAATATTAATAATTTTTCATTCATCCATTCTACAGCTCATGGCGTCTATGGCAGAACAGATCTGAGCCCTCCACGCTCTGTTGGACAAAGCAGTGTTGGTTGAAATCGACGACGGGATCTCTGCTTTCGCTTGCAAAACACTAGCATCACAAGATGACCAAATGCCATCTAGTAGCTCTATTGTAGAGAGGCACACGACATATGATCATGTAGGCGAAAAGGATATCTAAAAGAACTTGTTGCTCGGGTCTTCCGGCATCTGCATTTCTATTAGCATGAATCTTGATATTGAGTCAGCAATGCAACATACCTCAAAACCAGCCAGCTCCGCCTTGATTGCTTGAGCCATGATTTCCACCTTCCTTCGCTGGACTTGCAGCACGCTATTTCTTTGCGAGCTTGCAGCACTGGTCGTGGTAGAGGCCTTTGAGCCTACTGATGTGCCGAGCATGGCCTCGTTCGAAGCTGACCCTGTCTCTTCAGGTGGATAACGAGCATCGCCCGGTGCTTCTGCCGTGACTTTTAGTGGTCTTTTCCTCCCTGGTGGCACTCCTCCTTCCAGAACCAGCAGCAATTTTGGTTGCAGATATTTGACAATGAGGTTTCGATTATCGAATTCAATCGTTAGTGTCTCCAACGCGTCCGATCTGATGATGCGTTGTGGTGCCTCGTTGTGACCACCTTGACTGTGTTGCGGCTCGAATCTCTCACTGTCTTCACGCTCAAGGTTCTCCTTCCAGGATATTGAGACCAAGGCGACCTGGTCTCGTAGTTCCTTCATGTTTGCTGGTAACGTGTATGCCATCAACGACCCGTTTGGTGTCATGATACTGCGATTGAATCAGATTACCATAGCCGCATTATGAGACTGGTCAGGATTACTTACAACCATCGCACAAACACTTTGTGGTCAGCATTCTGAGTTAAGAGCTCGTTGAGAGCCCGAACGTTCAGCATCTTGTTCGAACCAGCTCACCACGTCTAATTTCGAAGTCCTGCTGCTTCCAGCTTGTTAGAGAATTGTTGCACACTTCTGATCGTGTGACTTGGTGGTCTTTTGAAGATAGGTTGATTCGCAGGTTGATGAAGAAGAATTGGGGGCTGGAACGACGAATTCACAGACTCTGCGATCCAATAACGATCAAAGAGAGAAAGTAAACTTACCCAGATCTATTATGTACTTTGACCTGCTCTAATTGCTTTTGCCTTGATAGCACAAAACGCGCTCAGATTTGGGGCAATGGGGTGCGATCTTCAGCAAGAGATTGCGGAAGCTTATACAAAAGACCACTCAGTGTTTGTTCTGTGTCAAAGGTGAGGAGGCTCGAGTAACGGTCCCATGCGATATGGTAGAAAAAGAATGATAGAAGATAAGGTATGCCCTGCCCTGTACGACGACGTAGCCGCAGGCCGGTGACAGGCCGATGATGCCCGACGGAGTTTAGATTTGGCGAAAGGCAATCACCTTGTTTCATGCGACAATCTTCATGAACCAATCTACATCCTGATTTCCACCACAACAGCCATATTCCGTGATACTTGAGCATCTCTTCGATAAACAACAGACCTTGTGTCTGCTCTCAGCTACAATACCATCGTAAATACCCTACCGGCGCAATCGCAAATTCACGGAACTAGCACATTTCGCGAACATGACAACATCCGCCGTACTTGTCGGTGGCACTGGCCTTGTCGTACGTCTATCTCCATACTCTGCCTCTTCTGTTTCGACTAGTATGACATGCTGACAGACAGACAGGGAAGCCACATCCTCACCCTCCTATCCTCACACCCATCCGTCTCCGAAGTCCACGCCTTCTCCCGCCGCGATCTCCCCTCAACAACACCAAAGATAAAACCCCTCACATCGACCGAAACCTCCAACTGGCCGTCTCTCTACCCAAAGCAACCATCACCCATCTTCTTTTCCGCTCTCGGGACCACAAAAGCCGCCGCCGGCTCTCTAGCAAACCAAAGGAAAATCGACTACGATCTCAACCTCGACCTCGCCAAAACCGCAAAACAAAGTGGCGCAAAGACATACGTGCTTATTTCTTCGGGCGCAGCGAGTACGACGAGTATGTTTCCGTATACACGCATGAAGGGTGAATTGGAGGAAGCTGTCAAAGAGTTGGGATTCGAGCACACGATCATCTTACGTCCAGGTCTGCTCGTTGGAGACAGGCAAGATTCGCGTCCTGCTGAGGCTGCGTTCAGAAAGGTTGCGAATGTGCTGGGGAAGGTCAGTGAGGCTTGGCTCAAGGATTTCTGGGCTCAGGATGCGGATGTCGTTGCTAAGGCTGCTATTTCGGCGGGTCTGCAGAGTCTTGAGGGAAAGATCACGGAGAAGGTCTGGGTTATGAATCAGAGCGATATTGTCAGGTTGGGAAAGACTGAGTGGAAGGCTTGATTTGTTCAGTCAACGATGATAAACATTCTGACTGACACGACCGAGACCACCATCATGCACGATACAGCTTCTGGGCATGAGACTGTCTACTAAAGACTTCATGCTTCAACAATGCTTCCAGTCTTTCACGGAAGTCTGTGTTTTAGCTTTTGCTTTGATGCACTGTGGCAGTAGTTATGGATCGAAGATGGCACTTAATCGGTAATTAATGGTTGTCTTGATATCAGTACAGCGCTTCACTAATACACTAATGTTTCTTCGCTGGTATGCTCTTCTATCATTTTGACCCCGAACCATGCAGCTGATAATCCCTAGTATTCCAGAGAAGTTTTGATTGCGTCGTAAATACCTGGCAGCAATGTCAGTGGATTCATGAAGATCTCCATACCTAATGTCCAACTCACGTGTGACATCCGGAATATTGAAACGCTACAAGAAGTCAGCACCATATCAGATGTATAAACGAACAAGAGGTCACATTACCTCAAAGACCAGACCCATATGCGTGCTCCAGCCACAAACTCTCATCACCGGAGCTTCCAACTTCAAGAAACAAGCCTCTTGAATCGTCGCCGCGACCTCTGCACCAACACCCATGTTACTCATACTCTCATGAACAACAATAGCCTTCCCAGTCTTGTTAACACTCTCAATCACAGCAGGTCTATCCCATGGATATATCGTCCTCAGATCTATCAACTCGACCTGACAACCAAATTCCTTCTCTGCTTTCTCGATGGCATTCGCGCATGTGTACAACGGTGTACCGTAACTGATTACAGTGACGTCTTTGCCTTGCTTGACGATTTCCGCTTTGCTCAGGGGGATTTCGTAGGCCGAGGCTGGTACGTATTCTACCGCTGCTCGATAGAGGATTTTGGGTTCCATGAAGATGACGGGATCATTGCTTGCGATTGCTGCGAGCAAGAGACCTTTTGCTTGTGCTGGTCCTCGTGGGATCACTACACGCAACCCGGGTATGTGTGCGAACAGAGATTCCGGAGACTGAGAGTGATATCTGCAGTTCATGTTAGCTTGTCAAGAAAGCTGACATGGTGATTAGAGGACTTGCAATGCTCCTGCGATGGAAAAAAGTCAGAATAACTCGAAACTGAACGAAGAAAAGAGGGAAAAACGTACCATGACCGACACCACCACAAGGCATCCTCACAACCAGACCTCCACAACTCTGCTCCTTCGCATTGACACCAGTCCTAAACCTCGCTTTCGCAGCTTCATTGACCAACTGATCAAAAGCAGGGTACACGTAATCCGCAAACTGGACTTCAGCAATCGGTTTCATACCCTCGAATGCGGCGCCGATGGCAAATCCAACAATGCCTTGTTCGCTGAGCGGTGTATTGAAGACTCGATCTTCTCCGTATTCGTTTGCCAATTCCATACTGTGTTACAAAAACATCACACAATCAGTTAGCCAAAAAAAAAAAAAAAAGAAAGAAAAAGAAAAACAAAAAACCGAAAAGAGGTCTCCAGTAGGTACGTAGAGCATAATGGTTGTATAGTTGAGAAGGGGAATGGTACCTGCAACGAAAGACTCCTCCAAAAGCGACATCCTCGCCAAACAACAAGACCCGAGGATCTGTACGAAGTGCGTGTGACATGGCTCCATTGATGGCTTGAAAAAGGTTCTGCCGCGTTGTGGTTCCATTCCGTGCTTCATCGGTCAATTCAGGATTCGACAGAGCTGATCGAGAGTTGTGGTTGAGTAGGGGTGTGGTGTCAAAGTCGGTAGGCACGTTTAGACGGGCTTTTGGTGGTGCTGTGGCATAGCCTCGTTGCATTTGGCAAAGACTCGATCTTAGACGGTGGACACGCATTTTTGTTTTATGCTATACTTCCTTTCTGATAGAAGATATATACGAGGAACAAAGTAGATAGGTAGGAATACATATGACAAGAACAAGTTATACCAAAGGGATTAAAGACTAACCCCGCTCTCTGCACACGCCCTATTGCGGGGAGACATTTCTGGGGGAAGGTCAGGTCCTCGGTCTTGGCCCAGAGTGATTGTTTCAAACTTCATCTCGTGTACTAGGTAAAAAGAATTAACTGAGTATAACCTACTGTTTTTGACTATCGCATGTGTGAATAAGTATAGAAAGAAAAAAAAAACTACCTAAGCAACGCTGAGGTTTAAAGGCAGTGTCGACAGAGAGGGAGGTTGGGAGAAGAAGTAATAGAGGATGAGATGAACGAGAAAGCAAAATATGGTGATGATCAGAAATCTTCTCGCAAGTCCTGCCTCTTCTTAATTGTCGCCCTGGTTCAACAGAGGCGTGCTGTCTCCGCTGCGGCTCTTCACAGAGTCGCCCTTGTTGCGGAACTTCTTGCCTGCCCGCTTCTTCTTCTTCTTTCTCTTGGTAGAGCCGCCCTTGGAGCCATCGTGATCATCGTTGCCTGCGTCATCTTGTCCATCCTGGTGATCTTCGTTGGACCCATCATTCTGACTGCCAGCCCTCTTGTCGTCTCCATCAGAAGAGCTGTTTGGCTCAAGAACAACCTTCTTCATACCATTAACGTCAATAATATTCTCTGTTATGCTTCCGGATCGTGCAACACGACGAGACCTGTAGCCTGGACGGTCCTCCATGTCTCCCAGAGTAGACGTGGATGAAGACTTTGAGATTGGGCGAGACGAGTCACCCTCAACAACCATCTTTTGAGGCAAATCAGGCTCGTCTTGTTTTGAAGCCTCACCACTGCCTTGCTGTTCATCACTTCTTGCCTTGCCATTCACGTTGTTGTCTTCATGACCAGCAGGTTTTGTAGTGTGACGATCAGCAAATTCGGTTGCCTCACGAGCAGTCATATGCTTGGGTGGGGAATTCGAGATGGGTCGCTTGAACATCTCAGACTCCTCACGGTCAATAACAGTTCCAGGGGAGATGGCTCCATATCCGTGTGAAACACCATGGGCAACGACATGAGCTCCGTTCTTTGCTTCACCAGCAGCTGATCCGAGAAGTCCTGCACCTAAGCCGTCTTGAGCGTCAGAGGATTGACCATTGGCGTGAGAGATATCGGCATTAGACTCGGTTTCGTGCAAAGAAGATGGGGGCGGTACGCGGTTTTCGGGAATGGTTCCAACACCAGGCTTGATCTTGACTGCAGAATATTTGGTGGCCTTGGGACGACTGGCAACATTGCTGGGGCCGAGATGTTTCAGGTGCTGGCGGAGATCTGTGGTGTTTGAACGAATAGGCAAGGGTCTGTTCTTGTCGCTGCTGGTGCTGCTACGTCTGCGTAACAGCAAGGTGGTCTCCCTTGATCCAGTCACAGAAGATTTGCGGCTTTCGTCAGTCGAGTCCTTGTTTCCTAACAAGCGAGTGTTCTCGTCGGCCTCGGCCTCATTATCCGTAGCAGGGGCATCAACAACGAGACTACCCTTGGTGTACCTGGTACGTGGTGCCGGTGCAATGCGTCTTATTGCCTTATGCACATCGACAAACACGTCAGACTCGTCGATGATTTCCCTGAATATAGTTAGTTAACCATTGATATGAAGCAAGTGGGGCGTGGCTTACTCTCCGATAAGCTCTTCAATAACATCCTCGAGAGTGACTACGCCGAGAGCTCCCTTGTCCTGACCGGGAAAGTCAGAAACAAGCACCATGTGAGACTTGCCCTCTTGGAAGAAATTGACAATGTCCAGACAGCTGGTTTCGGGCTTGGTCTCGGGCAGAGTGGCCAGAGCAAAGTCGCGAACGCGCAAGCAGTCTTCAGGGTCGTAGGTAATGAGAATCTTGACAAGTAGCATGCCAATGTAGTTGCGAGAGTTGTCCGGTGCGTAGATGGGGATTCTGGAATAGCCCTGTGAGAGAATAGTGTCCATCATCTTCTCGTCGAGGACCGTGTCGGCAGACATGGTGAAAACGTCACCCATTGGTGTCATGATATCTCCGACTGGCTTGTCCTTGAGGTCGAGTACAGCGCTGATGATGGTAACCTCATCTTCGTTGAGACGCTCTCCAGGAGTAGTGCCCAGAGTCTTGTGCAGAGTGACCAAGGTCTTCAGACCAGCCTTCTTGTAGACAGTTCCATGGTCTTCACCAAGCAACCAATCGAGCAGTTTTGCAGTTGGCCAGGCCACGGGAGCCATGAGCCACATGAGACCGAGTACGCATGTCGACATGGCAGCACCAATCGGGAGACCGAAGCGGACACAGATGGATTGAGGGACGATCTCACCGAAAATGACTGGTGCATGTTAGCATTTGGCTCTGTATGCATTGACTCCCAATACATACCAATCAGGACGGTACTGCTCAGCACTGCAGGCCAGCCACCACCAAGAGAACGATCCAGGACAATGGGCAGAGTCTCGTTGGTGATGACGTTACTCAAAAGCAGAGTAACCAAGACCCAATGCTTGCCCTTTCTCAGCAATCGCAGCACCTTTTCGGCATTCTTCTTCTCACTGCCCTCGCCTGAAGTCGCAATCACCTGCAGGTAAATCTCATCTTGACCCATCAGAGCAATGGTCAACCCAGCGAAAGCTCCGCCAAGGAGCACGAGAGCAGTTGCAACACCCAGGTAGATCCACAGATCAGGATCTTCCGGCGACTTTGGCAAGTCACCTCCCTCTTCTTCTCTCTTGAGCAAGTGGGCACCTCCATTGTTGAACAAGGGAGCGGCAAAGGTGAAGGGCAGGTTGATGAGGGCCACGGCGAGAAGCTTGACGACGGAAGCGAGTGCAGGCGAAATGCCTCCTACAGCGCGTCCAGGCCTACCATTGCGGCCAGCACTAAGAGCGCCATACGACAAAGACATGTATGTAGAGCAAAGTCGTGCAGAGCGCGCAAGCAAGAAAACTGTTGCTCTGCCAGCAGCTCGCAAATGCTTTGGTTGGAATATCGCGCACAGCCGATTTTCCACACTACTCTACGCCAGCTTGTCTCGATGCTTGGCAGTCCATGACGTGACTGAGTGACATTTCACAATAATTCTCTCAAGGCTCGACTCTAGCACCGACACGACCGACGAGGCCTTGAGTTCTCTGGAGGAAACGCAGTGAGACTACATGTCTGAGAGACCTTGTCAGGAGATTGCTGAAACTCTCATGAGGGAATCAAGCATCGCGTCAATCTGCCTGTGCAGGGTAGGTCAAGTAGTACATGGACTGGCCCAAAGACTTTGTGTTCAAAACTAGAGCACAAGACAACTACAAGGGCTTGACTTGCTTCACGGAGCTATCAAGTAGTCTGTGCCATTGTGAGCGCAAGACAAGATTACAGGAAGCATGACACATGTTGACTGCTCGAGAAGCCCATGTCAGTCAAGGCTTGTAAGGATGAGACATGAGAGAAGAATTTGCTTAGAACAATCAAGCATAAAACCACGTTTTGGTCGGGACGTTTGGTTAGTGACAGACGCCACTTAACTAGAACCAAGGTAAGAGTTGTGTGGAACACAGTCGCAAACAGTCAATAGTCGTCACGGCTTTATCACTCTTCAAACAATCAAGTCAGCCATGATCTGCACATCCATTGTCCACGTGATCCCCATATTCAATCAATTACTAGATCTCGCTTGATGAACCAGAGTCGAGAGACAAAGAACGACAGAGATCTTCAAAAGACGTCTTCGGCTGAAGTCGAAGGAGACGGCATCCAGCATACACAACTTGCTCCCATTGAAATCAAATATTAGCCACGGTAAGTATCCTACACGACCATACTTGCCATGGTGGTACTCATACTGTGCCACACAGGAGCTGTCAAACAATTTCGTTGTTTGACCGCAAGCGGCAATCGACGGACTAAGCGCGATTCAAGAATCGCCCCTGAAGTCTGGACACAATAATCGCATGAACGCCGTCTAGAAGCGCCGTCTAGAAGAAGCGGCGATAATGGGAAATAATATCTCGGAACGGATAGCACAAGTTGCACAATAAGGGACCAGATAGCAGTGTTGGAGACGGCGAGACGAGGCAGATAGCAGCGGGCCGATTCTGAGCCTATCGGGGCATACGCCGACTCCTAACTTTTCAAATCCGGCCCTTAGACGCTTCCGATCGAGAAACAACAATAATAGAATTGTTCTTAATCTTTTTCTTTTGTGAAACGAAACATGTCTGTCATTACCTATGTATATCTTACAAGCGCGGCTACTCGAGACGCGGCTCTAGAGGCTGGTCTACAACAAAGCACCGTTAATCGATATCCAAGTGCATTCAGGCGTTGGACAATATCGAGTGTGAATACTCATCCGGTCCAATCAACTTATGGGGTACAGTACTCCGAGTAGGGAGCAACAACGACCGGCAAAAAACATGTGCTGAGCCCTGGATTCTGACTCCTTGTAAGCATCAAAGTACGGCCGAGTATATCAGGGTCTGGAGTCCTGTACAAGCGTTTGCATCCGATACCCCGTCAAGGAGTAAAGACATGAAGATCGCTAGTGAAATTGATCTCACGGTCTTCTTGCCGACCAATAATGGTCATGGGGTTGTTATTGGGTCATTTACAGTATTTTAAAGTTTGACTGTAGCAGACAAGCCTCGAGACCAGGATGTTACTGACTGACAGCACAATTCGGACGTCAGCCAGTAGAAGTACGTATCAATAATGTTGTTTCTACGAAGGATCAAGGCGCATCGTTTTGTGTGTTGTTAACATCCTTTCGCTGCGCAACGCTTCCTAGACGGTTGTTTGATGCTAGTGCTCGTGCTCGCCCTCCACCTTCTGGTGTTGTGTCTAGATGGGCGCACTGAACCACGACCCATGGGGCCATGGGACTTGGCAAGATGAAGAGACGATTTGATCTCAGATCACAAGCAGCATCTGCGTAAGCAGGTGGCTCTGTTCTCTCGGCCTTTGAGAACAGACTTTTTCGCATTCGAAACCTTGGCTCAAGCATTTCTTGGGCCCGGGCTTGCAGAGTCTAAACTCGATGGAGATTTGCACATTACAGAACTGGGAGCAACAGTCTCGATGGGAAAAGAAGACGTACGTCCACGTGGGCCAGGTAGCAGTACTCCAGAATCGACACATGGACTACAACAGCGGCACGACGAACTGTGGCTACCAGTTGCCAAGATGGCGAATTTTGCTCGCAGAGTCATGTGGGCTGTAGCGATTGCACTATTGCCGTGAATAAACGATAATGGTGACAGTTTTTTCAATCGTACAGAAGAAAAAATCTGATTTTTTCTTTGAGCGTCCAGGCATAGATGTGACACGGACGAGTCATGGTCGATGAGAGCAAGTGCGATTGCTCCATGACGCTGCAGGAGACTAAGCAGGTGTTGGAGAGCTGCAAGACCGGTCTAATAGCGCGACGATCCCTGTTGTTCTGGAAGAACATCCGCTCTGGCCGACGTGTCTAGCGCAGCAGCACATGAATAATAGGTAATCATACAATAGCTCGAAGAAGATGGTGCAACAAAGCGAAGCAGCAACGTGACCGGCCAACACATAGGTAGACAAGTCGGCTGAGACAGTCTGCAACAGCATTATTTGTTGGACGGTCAGGCAGTCGGTCAGCCAGCCGGTCAGTCAGTTGGCAACAGGACCCCAGAGAACGGTGACTCGTGAGCTGAGTGAGTCCTAGACCTGTCCTCGCTCTCGTGGGAAGCTGTTGTGACCTGGCACGTGGACCAAGGGGAGTCCCGGAAGCTGAAAGAGGCGCTGTGGAGTTTGCTTGTTAGAGTTGGGAGGACAAGCGAACGCAGCGGCGGCGCCGAGGAACCGACGAGGTGCGACCACAAAATGGGCCACGGGTCGTTACTGTGCGGGTTAGCCCAGAACTAGTGGATCAGCCACCAAAAACGACCTAGGCACTAGGGAAGCAGAGAACCGGGAGATTGCCTTTATGTATATACAGGCTGGCGGCCTCCCACCTTCTGTCCGTTTGCAAAGGCCTTTCCCCCATGTTCTCGTGAATGAATCACCACCCCGCAGCATAACATCTCATCGAGATATCCCACCGACATTCGTTTGCTGCCGGCCTTTTCGCGATTGACGCTGGATGCCCGATGAACCCGCCAGGACTCGCACTTCACTCCAGGCCTTTTACTGCTTCCGGATTCTCGTCCCGCGCTCCCTCTGCCGATCTTGCTTGACGCAATCCTCACCGCAAACAGCATCAGGAGCTGTCTAGCCCGGATCATCCGCCCAATTCTCCAACCTATCTACCTACCTATTTTGCAATATTTCCCCAGGCTATCAGCACCAAGTAGCAGCGTCTGCTGTTTTCTTTCGTCGCCGCCCAAGATGCCTTTTCGACCGCAACATTCGCTGGTCAAGATTGACGTTGACAAGATGCACACAATCGACACTCGATCCGTCGAGCACTTGTTCGGCATGTGGTCAGGTACGCATGCACATGGGCTTTGTCTTCGAAACCCCGCCATTGTCGCTGACACGGGGCGACCTTTGTAGTATTCAACAAAATCTCCGACGCCATGGAGGATGGCAAACGGTTAGAAAACCTCAGCTGGCGACTATGGAACCGAGAGTCAGTAACACGCCCCTCCTCTAACAATACGCATAACACTCGACTGCACATTTTCCCATCAACAATCAGTACTGACCAAGAACTTTTCTGCATATAGAACATTTTGTTGCTGTCCAGAGACACATCCTCCCCTTTCACCGCTTTCGGTCAAGTGCTCCCGTGTTCCACGTGCCAAGCAGCACATTCCCAAAGCCTCTCTGCCTGCCTTATCCAGCAGCGTTTCGTCCGACTCTGACGAATCCGACCAAGACGTCGACGTGTCATCGCTCGCCTCCCCCGTTGTGCGGCCCGAACTGTCCAGGCGTGATTCGTCCGAGCACCGCAGTCGAGGTCGTGAAAAGCACATTACCCCCATTGATCTTGAGAAGATGGTCATATCTATCAAGGAGAAGAAGAGTCTGCAACCCCTAGCCGCGCTCTCCATGCCTTCACCGACTTCAGCTGCGTCTTCGAGCGACACTCAGACCCCCGTTGCTACTGATGCATCTCTACCCGAACCCGCTTCTGAAGAGGTCCAGCCTGCTATCGAACAATCTGAACCTGCGACTTCATCTCAAACAGCCCCTCAGTCCCAATCCACTACCAAGCCTCCTTCAGAGCCTGCAACTATTTCCTACCCTACCGCCACAATGACTCCCACTGTAACTGCCTCTCACCCCCTGGAATCCTCTGCTTCTACCATCAGCAGCACAGACTCCCAAGCTGTCGAATCTTCCTCGGAAAGCTCCTCCACCGGAATGAGCACCCACAACATTGTTCGCGGCTTCAGACCCGAGGTTCCTTCATCATACCGATCGCAGACAAATCTTGTCCCACAACAACCCACTCCTATTCTCAAGACGTCGCCTCAGTACCGTCCCGATACCCGTTTGAACCGACCGAAGAAAGGCGCAACCTTTACGCTGGGTGGATCGTCGGGCGAAGAAGAAAGCTCTCTTGACAGCCACATGGGCCCTAACAGTGTCAGCTCTCTATCTAGTGCTCTGCAAAATCCTCCCAAGAAGCACGCTTCATTCAGAGACATAGCTCAAGGTAGAGCCATAACTGACAGCCCCGTCTTCGAGGAATCCGACGACGAAGATGATGACGATGCTTTTGAGAGCGTGGTCGAGGAGGATGAGGATTCATCGGATTGGGAAGATGACGATGTTGTTGGTGAGAGCGGCAACTCTTCGGGAGACGAAAACAAGAGCATGTTCCGCAGAGTCGACTCGCAACCAAACCTCACATCACGCCGCTCTCTTCTCACCACCATGATGCACGAACCCGATCGCGCCCGCGCCCTCCAAAGCGCTGCTTCTCGCTCCACGCCTGCCCTACGCCGTTCACGAGCGGCCTCTCCCAGTGGTCCTTCTGCAACCCCTTCACCTCATCATCATCAACAACAACAACATCAACTCCAGCTTCAACATCGGGAGGTCGAGCGATCTGGTCCTTCGGAACCCTCACAGCCGCAGCCCATAATCATGACTACCTCCAACACGCATCAGCCTGCCCTTTCGCCACGCACTACCCGCCGTAACATGCTCTCCACCGAGCTTACAGAGTCACTTAGAAAGAATCTTCTATGGGAACGTCAGCACAAGAGTTCCAACAACTTGGCAGCCATGAAACGCAGACACACGTCTCATGACATCAAGAATCTCAAACAACATCCTGAGCCTCAACCCGTCATGTCAGTCAAGGAGAATGACAAGAAGAACTTTTCCAATGAGTACTTCCATCAGGGCCTTCAGGAGTACCACGCCAAAGGCTGGTAGACAACATCGTCACTCCTCTGCTTCTCGAGTTTTTACTGCTTCCTACTACTGCATTTTCAGCGCCACGCATGGGACTTTATTCATTTCTGCATCATCAGCGCGAGCAGGTTTCGCTACAGGTGTTTTTTGTTTTCTTATATTTGGGATGTTTTTTTTTTCAAGGGCATACGGCATTATCTTTCTGGCAACAGAAACGAACTGTTATTGATACCAGCGCGCGGTCTTTGTTTGATTTCTTCTTTTCCAGCATTATGCCCACTCTCCTGTCCATCTCGGTCCGACCGGTGGGTCTCCAAAGCCCTCCCTCGGATTGTTGAGCTTGTTGACAAAAGAGCTGCTGAGCATTACTGTACGATATTACCTATGGCTGTTACGCAAAAGTCCAGCCTCCAAAATTACATGCAACTCTGTTGCTTCACTATCTTTGTGATCCAATATCTACTCATCGTCACCAATCATGTCTAACTCTCTTTGTGCTGTGTTGTGTCAGCGCGACCACTACACGAAGTCGTACAGCCGACATATGTAATACATACATTTCACCGCTCTTTTTCTACGATACGAATGAGATGCTCAATCTAGGGTCCTCATGCTAGAATGGATGAACCCACCACTATTGACCCTTGTTGTCCCCCCGATGGTGACATGTCCATATCTGTTCTTTTGCTTTCTCCTTTTCAGGAACGAGCCGACGATAGACTCTGAAGCTTGTGAAAAACGCATGTACCTACACGTTGTAGATGGATGACGTCTAGGTTTCTATCTTTACGATCTTTCGAGAGCATGTTTTCGCAACGGGCAAACTCTCCCCAATGATCGAAACGGAAGTTGCGGGAGGGGGGCGATGATGCGGAAGGTTCCGATCAATATTAACATGTGAAATCCTCAATTTTCTCGGCCTTATTATTACTCACTCTCGACAAGCTTGTTCAACCAAATATCGTTGCTTGAAGTGCGGGTAGAGTGGGGATGCTGTCCATGGTCATTATTTGGAAGCGGGTCTTCCGAGATGCAAGTTGCATCTGAAGCAAGTTGCCTATTCAGGATATGAAGGGGCTCTTAGCGGACATCCTTCTACTCCGAGTAGTAGTTTTGTTTCTCTGCATGTCCACAGGTCTACTCGATCAAAACGTATCCGTTCAGAGCCTCGATTTCAGTTGATCATATTGTTTCTTGGGCTCTCAACGGACATATCTTAGTGGCCCTGCTTTTCTGCGCAAATACATCCCTTGTCTTGCTGCCAGTGCCGGCGTTGTGTTTGCTGGAAAGCCCTCATGAATAATCCCCCGATTCGCACCTAAGTAGGACTTGAGTCATGCATGGCTACATCCGTCATTCATGATTTAATCAATAGCGGAGCGTCAACTTCAAATGACTGTTCGACTCTGCTTGTGATATATGACAAGTACATTCTTGTGAAACAACGAGGGTGACTCGGAAACATTCACCGAACCGGGTGCGAACTGTATCTTCAGTCTTGCACAAAACACAGTAATATCTGTCAGCTTGTTCGAAGCAACATCTTGTGTTGGACCTAAAGATGGCAGCCCAAACTCCTTCGCATGCAGTGCAAGGGACTGAAAGAGCAGGTGAGTCGGGTCTTCCGAAAGTGTCGTGTGCTGGCACGTTGGCAATTTTCTTGCAACCATGTCACTAAAATTTGGTCATCTGCTCATACATACTCGCAGTCGAGAGTGGCGATACTGTGTTGGCAGACGCAGCTCAAGCCGGGGTAGATGCATCCAAGACTGGCCAGAAGAGGAAACAAACCTGTCGTTTCTTCAACACGAAGAGTGGTAGGTACACCATCTTGCTTGACAGTTGAGATCGTTTGGATGTTGTTCTGCATTTATCCGACCAATACGATTCTTAGCGCTAGCGGAAGCGCTTTTAGTCGAAGATATTGTCGTTGTCTGCTTCATCTGTATCCTGAAAGATGTTGATCACACGAGCAGCGGCAGAGCTGTTCCATCAATCACCACATCAGCCTGTAAGAACACTCACTGACAGTACGTACGAAACAGGTTGTAAAGCTGGCAACGAGTGCAAATTTGTACACGTTACAAGTACAACTCAACCAGTGGAAGAGGAGAGGAAGCCCAAGCCTTCGAAAGCTACGAACAATCGCCCGCCCAAGCCTTCTCGCCAGTACGAAGCACCCGCTGTAGACAGCTCCAAACTTGTTGCTCGTCCTGTACCTAAGGTAGAGAGAGAAGATCCTCGAGAGTTTCAGGTAGGCCAGATACGACGCCGTTTTTCTCCCACTGAAGAACAGGATGGGACTCTGTTCAAGTTTCAGTTACAACCTTCTGACCCAGACTTCCCCTTTGACCTCCCCTTCCTAGATTGCGAGCTTAGGGTACCACTAAATTTCCCTAGCCAGAAACCTGGTCTGCGAATCACCAACAAGGAGATGCCGCGTGGGTTTCAGCTCAATGTTGAGAAGGGATTTGATCAGCTTGTCTTAGAGGCTCCAAATGCGACACTACTTGGACTGTTCAATCGCTTGGACAAGCAACTAGAGACTCTGCTCTCGACCGAAAAGGCCGAGACAGTAAAGATTTCGATTGTGAGAAATCAAGCGCAACCCCAGCGCAGGGTTGAGGCACGAAAGGAAATTCCCCAGCAGCGACAGCAAACTACTAAACCCCATATGCCCCCAGTTGTCACTTTTACCTCTGAACAAAAGGCGCAAGCACAACAAAAACGGCAAGCAGACGTAAGACAGCTTGTGGCGAGGTTAGGCCGCCTTCCTGGCTTCAATCAATCCTCCGATGGAGTGACGTTCACACTACCATTTCAGCCTCTCAAGAAGGCGGCATTGCCGATAGCCTTACAAACTCAGAGGTTCATTAGGTTGATCGTGCCCGAGTTATACAATCTTAGCACTCATCCTGCTCGTTTGGAGGTCGTTGGCAACAGCGACCCATCAGCAAGAGCGCTTGAACAATCATTCCTTGAAAGAGCGAAGAATGAGTTGGGTTCGACTTTGCTTGTGCATATCAACTACTTGACATCTCATGCCCACACCATGGCAACACACGTAGCACCTGCTCCTGCCACAATCGTGTCAGAAGCTCCAGTAGAAGCCAAACCCTCCGATATTGTGGTGCCCGTTCCATCCAAGGTACCCACTACTGATTCGAGCCAGGAGTTCGACGACAGCCATATTCATGTCATTCCCAGACCACCAGAGTGGGATGTAAATGAACATGATGACTGGAGTAGCGATGATTCCTACTCCTATGATAGTGGTGACGAAACAGACGATGAGTCCGCCGAAGACGACAACACTCCGTCAAATGCTCCGACTACGGGTCTTGCTGAACGCGGTATCATGGTATCGTTCCCTAACCTGGAGCTTTATGGCTGTGAGCTCCTGGAACTCGTATCTCTGAATCTCACTGTCAAGTGTGAACGCTGCAAAGATTTGCTCGATGTCCAGCGACTCCGCAACAATGAGAAAGGAGACGCATCTGGGATCAGGGACGAGGTTTGCAAGAAGTGCGCTTCTCCACTTGCCATTGGTAGGTCGCACTCATTCCGTATACTTGTCTTCATACTAACAGATTGAAGGATATCGTGCAGATCTCCTACATCAAAACTCCGTACGATGTGGATACCTTGATCTAGACGGATGTACCGTTGTTGATATGCTGCCAAGCAATTTCATACCGACTTGCGCCGAATGCTCTACTCCATATCCTGCTCCAGGTGTAGTAGGCGTACGAGGAGACTCGGTGCTGGCCATTTGCCGAGAATGCCATAGAAAGATTTCTTTCCGCATTCCTGAGATCAGGTTCCTACAAGTCAGCGCTGCTGCAGTTCGAGCAAGTCGCGCGCCTGTGCGCCGAAAGATCAAGGAGAACCTGGGCATAGTTGCTGGCACAGAACTTCCACGCCGTGGTCGTTGCGTTCACTATGGGAAATCACATCGTTGGTTCAGGCAGGTCATCTCATTGTCCTTAGAAATCCTCAGAAGTCTCAATACTGACTATTGCGACTAGATTCTCATGCTGCTCCAAAGTCTATCCATGCGACGTGAGTCTAATCCTGGGACTTCTTCTGACCATAACACTAACTTACGGCTCAGAAATGCCATGACGAAAAAGAGTCACATCCAAACGAACATGCTAACCGTCAAATTTGCGGCTATTGCAGTCGCGAATCAAACTACAACCCAACCCAATGCAATATCTGCCGAGCCTTCCTAGTGGGCAAACCGCAGTCTGGATTCTGGGAGGTATGTGCCCCCGTCGTCCCTTTCAGCATAATAACCATATCAATCCGCTAACCATACCATAGGGAGGTAAAGGTAAGCCGGCTATTCTCACAATCTTTTCCCCCCATTTTATCCATCTTTCCGTCTTCATGCTGTCCGTACGTTTGGGCTTATCGGCGGCGGTTCCTAATAACCGTCACTTATTTGTCGTTCTCGTGACGTGTGTGTGAAGGAGAGCGCGCCTACCCTCCGGCAGATGACCAGGACTCCACAATAGAGAATCCCGCAAAAACACATCCCCGCAGCTGCACCCCGTTCTCCGGGACCTTGTCGTTCCCCGCTGGAGCGGACCCAAACCTTAATCCAAAATTACAATGCATCTGGAGAAAGGGTACTGGGGTACCATTCCATATGACCTTTATGATGGACAAACTCGGGCGCGGAGACATGCAATGTTGGACGATCAAACAGTTCTGCCTCTTTCGGGACCTGCAGAACTGTATATGGTTGTCCCGCTGTATTTCCTTTTCGCATACGCTTGCATGCTTGTTTTATGTGTTTCATGCGATGCGATGCGATGCGATCTTCTTGTTTCTATTTGGTCGAGGCTGACGAACCATGTGATCCAGGAACACGGGACAAAACGAGGATGAGCAGAAAAGGTAAGTCTGAACTACCTTCCCAAAGCAGTTTGCCCTAGTTGCGCCTTACCTCGGTATACCCTTTTTGGATTCTCGATGCCAAGCTAGATCAACACATCCCTTTGTGTTGCTCTTTTGACAGGCATGGACTTGGGAAACCTTTTTTTCTTCTTTGGACACGATGCGGTATGCTGACATGTCACGAAAATGCAGATCCTCGAAAGTATAAACGCAGACCTGGAACGAAACCTAGTGGAGGAAGCTAAAAAGGCTGCAACGACGCCGCAAAGACAAAAACAAACAGAGGATTATTGCATGCCGTCACTTTGTCCACATGTCTACCGGGCGTTTGCGGGATACGAAGAACACATCGATGGACGCTTGATCGATCGGTATGATGGAAGTTGTACACATCGCCAAGGTGTAAGGAAGGAAAGAAGGGAAGAGAAGAGAAGATGTATGTACACGATACGATCGATATACACACTCTTTCTTCTTCTTCGCATCGTACCGATAGTGTTTCGGAAAGCGTGTACAATATTTGCAAGCAACACGAGATTTTGATGTATGACATGATTGGTACGAGGAAGACTTGATTGACTGACACGTGAAAAAGACTCTAATTGAGCATCATCTCTTCTTTGACAGGAGCGAGTGCTGTTCCTTAACAGAATACAGAAATGCTCAGGCGGATATCACAATGTGTAGACATGTGTACTGTAGTCTGCAGACTTCCAAGACTTTTCACCGAGTAGCGAGCTCTTAACAAATACAGTTCCATCAGATCAATCTGTGGTCATATATGTACAGAAGATAGTCACGCGTTGGCACAACAGATGTTTCAGGTTCTTGTGACGTACATATGTACTTTGGCCATGGATGAGTTGCCCGCACAGAAAGTCCTAGAGGATGACTCGGAATTGATTGTTTTTCGAGTAGCGGCGCAGCAAGCAAAACGTGACATAGCCTGTCTATGTTCTATACACCAGGGTGAGGAGAAATTGTCAGGGATTTAGTTCTGTGTACCCGATAGGCAGAGAGAGCAGAAGCAAGTACGGTCGAGGAATCTATCGTTTTCGTTACATCCACGACACTATCGTTGTTGTCCCGATGTTCCCGTCTCTGCCTCCTCTTCTTCCTTCTCACCGTCCAGCCAAATTTCATGCCCATCCCCTTCCCTCACAAACTGCGCAAGAACAGCGCATAGCAAGCCAACCCCAGCCATGCACCAGAATGCCAATCCCACAACACCCTTCTGCAATCCCACACCATAGATAAAAGCCACCACTACAGGACCAATCGTGCGTGCCGCGGAACTAACACTTTGTCCAACCCCGTGGACCGTTCCCAGAACAGACGGATGCGGAGACGCGTTATTGACCAAAATCGCCATAGCAGGGAGAGCAAATGTTCTCGCTGTGACTTGGATTGCGAGAACAATGATGATGGAAAGCCATAGGAACACTCCTGAAGCCGCTCCTGGTGGAGCAGTGCTGGAATGCACGACAGACAGAAAAGGTGTCAAGAAGTAAGCTAGAGGAAAGAGCCACGCCGACAATCGGAACGAGCGCGTTGTACCGAGTGAAAAGGATACTTTGGGGTAAAGTAATAGTTGCAATGATATACCGATGACACCTAGAATGGCGAGAGCGGTACCGATGCGAGCGGGAGGTAATGCAAGGCCACCAGTGAAGCTGAACGGAGGATGTGGTGTATAGTCTAGCGAGACCCCCAGCTCTGCGTTGGGGTTGGTGTTGTTGCCTGACTGCATGGGAGGAATGTATCTCGGGGTTGAGAGGAAGACGAACCAGATGCTATTGAAAGTCCCAACGTGGCTTGCCAGACAAAAATATGTTATGTAAGTGATTATGATGTTGCGGGTCCATATCCGTCGGAAAGGGAGCTTTCTCCTGGGTTTTGGTGATCCTGGGGATTTTATTGGAGATTGTAGTTCCACGTCTGAGTGATTTGTCTCGTCGTTTGATAGAGGCTGATATCTTACACCGGATTCACGTCCACGTCGGAATATGGTACGTGTTATCCAATGGCCTATCTCAAGTCCTGCATCTCGTTTGTCTTTCAAAGCTTCGTGTGACTAGGTCGAACTATCAGTATTTACGTTTCAACCGATTCGCGAACTATGCTTACCTCTTCGAGTCCAAAAAGCACCAGGGCTGCTGAGAGTAACAGGAATGCAGCACTAACGAGATTAGGCAATGAGTAAGGATATTTAAGGAATAGCTTGTTCTCAGCGAACAGTGACGGAAGCGAATGCGCAGGGTCAGCTAACCAGCCTCCGACAATAGGGCCTACTATCACGCCAATGTTGAAAGTCATTGGAAGCAACAAGAAGGCTCTCGGTTGGTGCTTCTTGTCACGAATGATCTCTGATATCATCTGCAGTGACTGTTAGTAAGACGAGTCACACCAAAAGGCGAATGGCATACTGTACGCAAAACTCCAATATTGCCATTCAACGCTGTTTTCATAAGCTGTCAGTATGCTTCTAAAATGCTCATACTGGCCTGTTACACAGTGTCCCATCAAAATGATAAGTCCCCAGAGCCAAAAATACCAAGAAATGAACTCACCTCCACCAAAAGCCCTCCAAAACAAGCACGCAGCAAAGGATCTGCTGAATCCAAAAGCAATGGCATATATCGCAGTACCCAGGACTCCAACAAGGATGACCTTTTTGCGACCCACCTTCTCAGAATCCGCCATCTTGCCCCATAAGACGGCAGTCAAGAACTGGGCACCTGTGAATGCCGCGGCGAGCATACCAGCCTGATAGGATATCGTACTGTCGGAAGCATCAGGCGCAAACGAGCGTAGTTGGTAAAACATGTACGATTGCAGAGAAGTCTGAGTCAAGGGTTCCGATAAGCGGGCAAGTGTGAGTATGAGGAGTTGATCTTTTCTGGGAAGACTCAACCAAGTCGCTGGTTGGGCCTTCTCGGACAGTTGGTCTTGGCTCGCATCGTGACTGTGATGAGATGATAGTCCTTTGTGCGTCTCGTTCTCTACACTGGATAATGTATCGCTAGATCCGTTGCTTGAAGTCTGCCGTAGAGCAGAAAGTGGGGCATCTCTCATGAGTGGTTGTGAGGTTTGATCGATTCAATGGTTCACCAACACAACTGTTGGCAATGCTTTGCTTCTGTCAAAAAAAATAATGAGTTACAAGATAGGCGAGAGGAACGAAAAATAGAAAGAGAGATAGCTAAGACGGTTGGACAAAGCCGGCACCGAGAGAATTGAGCCGAGTAGTGGCTTGAGTCATAGTGGAAGTGCATACTTGGGACAGGAAAAAGATACTCTTTTCGCGATAACAAAGCGCCGAGTTCCGAACCAGAATAGAGCTATATTGAAATATCAACAAAGCTCATTCTCTTTGTTCGAATAATGCCTTCGTTTGAAATAATGAATAAGCTGACAAAGCAAATTACTCAGCTCTTCAGGATACGCTATCATTGGAGTGATGGTGGTAAAATTGCATAGACATCATCGAGAGCAGCAATTCATGTCTATGGAGAGAAGCCCGAGAAGCACGTCTTCGACCTGTGAAGCATCAATCTACCGCTGCGACGGACTCTCAAGATTGAGGTGATATATCATGGTAGAAAAGTCCTCAACTATGGACTTTGGTTGACACGTTGATTGCTAAAGCGAAAAACTGCACGCTGACCTGACGCCGAATTTGTTCAAATGATGCACTCTCTCCCATCGCCTGCTTGACTAGGCTGTATCACTTAACTGTACCTGTACCTAAGCATCCATATCGTCTGCAGAAGCGCCAGCATCATTGCCTTTGAAGACCCTAGCTCGGGAGTCAGTATGGTAATGATGTATCCAATCTATGTGCCTACTCACAGTTTTGACTCGTAGAAATTGATGAGCTGTAGAAACGTCAGTCACGGTAAGAACATAAAGACTGTGCAAGATGGAACATACTTTTTGTGGGCACTTCACATGAAGCAGAGAAGCGTCAAAGTAGCCCTTGTGTCCGCTGTTCCATCGAACGAAGACTTTGAGGTGTCTTTTGTCAGGATCCGTAGACTTGTCCTCTATCGTTTCAATATCGGCAATGTGGTCTTCCCATGATCCCATGGGGGGGTTGAAACCGACATCTGCTTCAGCTTCGGGGTCCTCTGTTGTCTTTGTACGCTTTCCGCGCTTGGATGCTGTGTTTGGAGTGCTCTCTGCTGGCACAGACTTGCGCTTGCCGCGACCACCTTTTGCTGCTGGGGTCTTGCTCTTGGGCTCAGGCTTGCCACCAATTTGTTTCCAGTACTTGTGCAGTGTGTCTTTGGCACCGTC
The DNA here is from genome assembly GCA_026013035.2 of Dothideomycetes sp. NU30. Taxonomy (NCBI): domain Eukaryota; kingdom Fungi; phylum Ascomycota; class Dothideomycetes; species Dothideomycetes sp. NU30. Next base: position 152,444 of record BSBH01000035.1, read on the forward strand.
GCTAATGAAGAGAGTTAGTCATGACATATTGACAGAGCATGACATGGAATGTCGTACAAGCTGTCTTCGGGCTCCCATGTCTGATCCTCTTCTTGCTCATAACCCAACCACTTGACTCTGTATTTGCAAGTGCCATCCTTTTCGAAGGCGTGGTCGAGGATCTTTTCAACAACATATTCGTCTGCTCCCTCATCATCGTCGTCGTCGTCGTCATCTTCATCTTCGTCGCCATTGGCCTCCGGCTCTTCTTGCACGAGTTGTGCCTTTGGTTGTCTACCGCCCTTCTTCTTGGGTGCAGTTGCAGGTTTCTTAGGTGGCATGGTGTCGCCTTCCGAGGAGACAGCATCGGACATTCCTTCCTCGTCGGGAATGGCGGCTGGTAGCATGTCAATACAATGTTCGAGGACGGGAACAAGCAGGAAGAGGATCGATATTACGAGGCATTGCGATTGGCGTTGCAATGGCGTTGCAGTTGGCGTGAGACGGGTAAAATGTGGATGCGATCAAGGAGTGCAGTTTGCGACAGTTATATTGGTAGGGTAAAGTAAAGTATAAGATATCAGTCGGAAGACGCGCACAGTTGGTTTCACGCGTCAGTGCTAATAATTAATGCGGAGAAGCAGTCGGAGAGTCGGAGAGTCGGAGAAGGAACGCGAACTTGTGAAGGAGCCACCGGAGCTCTTGCTTCAGGGTGATTGATGGGCTTGGCACTGAAATATTGTGACTGCCCATCTGAGAGCCAAAGCGGCAGCTACAGAAACAGAAAGCAGTGAAGGCAAGGCACCTGCAAATAATTAGGTCGTGACAGCACCCTAATCATACAGAAAGAGCGACTCACACAACACTTGGTTCCTTCCAGATCCAGCACTTGCTTCAGCCTTCTTTCACTTCTCTCCAGCTCCGTGGGAGCAGCACATTCTGCCCATCATGGCCATGAGTATGCAACAATGCCAAACTATTTTCTTCCAATGCCTTTACTAACCTCTGCTGCTAGACATTGACATGTCAAATGGTATATCGCCTCTTGAAACAAACATACACCACTCCTGAACATGACTAACGCCGCCTCCCTCAATCATAGCCCAAGTCGCAAAGGACGAAAACGGACGCCCCTTCATCATCGTCAGAGATCAAGGCAAGAAGAAGAGACAACATGGCAACGATGCCGTCAAGTCACACATCCTCGCCGCCCGCACCGTCTCCAACATTGTCCGCACCTCTCTTGGTCCCCGCGGTCTCGATAAGATTCTCATCTCGCCCGACGGCGACATTACCGTGACAAACGATGGTGCTACCATTCTGTCTCAGGTGCGCCTACCTTGTTCTCATCCCATACTCTGTTTCTGACCCTTCCTTGCGTCCAGATGGAAATTTCCAACCACGTCGCCAAGCTTCTCGTCTCCCTTTCTCAATCACAGGACTCCGAAATTGGTGATGGTACCACAGGTGTCGTTGTACTTGCTGGTGCTCTGCTAGAGCAGGCTGCCGACCTCATTGATAAGGGTATCCACCCCATCCGTATTGCCGACGGTTACGACGCCGCCTGCGAGGTCGCCGTGAACAGACTCGACGAAATCTGCGACACCATGCCCTTCTCCAAGGACCAGACTGAGAACCTCTTCAAGGTCGCAAAGACGAGTTTGGGAAGCAAGATTGTCAGCAAATCCCACGACCAGTTTGCACAAATCGCCGTCGATGCCGTCCTCAGTGTCGCCGATCTTGAGCGCCGCGATGTCGACTTCGAACTTATCAAGGTGGACGGAAAGGTTGGTGGCAGTCTCGAGGACACGCTACTCGTCAAGGGTGTCATTGTCGACAAGGACTTTTCCCACCCACAAATGCCCTCGGAGGTCAAGGACGCCAAACTGGCCATCCTGACATGCGCATTCGAACCCCCGAAGCCCAAGACCAAGCACAAGCTCGACATCACTAGCGTCGAGGAGTTCAAGCGCCTACAGAACTACGAGAGTGAAAAGTTCGCCGAGATGATTCAGCAGATCAAGGACACTGGCGCCAACGTCGTCATCTGCCAATGGGGTTTCGATGACGAGGCCAACCATCTCCTTCTCACCAACAAGCTTCCCGCAGTACGATGGGTTGGAGGCCCTGAGATTGAGTTGATTGCCATTGCTACCAACGGCAGAATTGTCCCCAGATTCGAGGACCTGAGCGCCGACAAATTGGGCAAGGCCGGTATTGTCAGAGAAATGAGCTTCGGTACAACAAGAGAGAAGATGCTTGTCATTGAGGAGTGCGCCAACAGCAGAGCCGTCACTGTCTTTGTTCGTGGAAGCAATAAGATGGTATGATATGTCCCATGCATGAGCGGGCTTGAGAAAGAATGGGGTACTAACAAGTTTCTGCTAGATTATCGACGAAGCTAAGCGCTCTCTCCACGATGCCCTTTGCGTCGTCCGCAACCTTGTCCGTGATAACAGAATCGTCTACGGTGGTGGTGCTGCCGAGATTGCTTGCTCGCTCGCAGTCGAGGAAGCCGCCGTCAAGTCTCCTGGTCTTGAGCAATACGCCATGCGCGCCTTTGCCGATGCCCTTGACAGCGTGCCCATGGCTCTTGCCGAGAACTCTGGTCTCAGCCCCATTGAGACGCTCGCCCACATTAAGAGCCGACAGGCCAAGGAGGGCAACTCAAGGTTGGGTGTCGACTGCATGCAGACCGGCAGCAATGGTAAGTCGAACAGTAGTATCAGTTGTTGTTTCAACATGAAAGCTAACCGAGAACACAGACATGAGAGAACACTTTGTCATTGACCCCTTGATCTCCAAGAGACAGCAATTGATGCTGGCCACACAGCTTTGCCGCATGGTGCTCAAGGTGAACAATGTCATCATTGCTGGAAGCGACGAGAACGAGTTCTAGATTCTATGATATGCACACACGACACAGTACTACTACTACATAGAAAGAAGAACGGCGTTGGTTTGAGAGGAACACCTAAAGAAGAAGAAAGGACCATGATTATACTGGTGGGGAGCATTGCGTCTGACATGTAAAATAACACTTGATTTTGTCTCGGTCTAGCCATGATATCAAAAGGATAAAAAGTCGTGTCTATCTAGTTGTCACATACTGCCCGTGATGTTGAAATGTACTGAAAGTCGTATGATGTTCAAAGATGGTAAACATTTCTATATGGAAGAATACACTACTGGGGTATCTAATGTCTCAAAACGACCAACACACGTAAACCATGTTCCCCCCCAAAAAGGCAGCCTAGAAATACAAAAGGACTCAAAGGGGAAAGAGAAAGCCAAAAGTTAAGCAATAGTATATTCATTCTTTCCCCATGATTAGAACGGAAGAAGGACTCAACCAATTCACCAGTCATCCAACTTCCTACCCGATCTTCCAGAATCAGGAGCAGCGGTACCACTACGCGCGGGAGGTTCAACAGCCATACCGCGATACTCGTCGATCAAATCCATGTACGCAGCAGGCTTTATCGGCGGCGCGGTGGCGGTGGCATTGCGATCTATGCTCGCACCGTTGATGGGTCTCAGTGCCTCTGGAGGGTTTGTGGCGCTGCGGTTCGGTAGTGCGGGGGCGGGTTGCCACACTCCCGATTGTGTCGTCGAGTACACTGATGGGCTGAAGGCGACGTAGGAGCTTGGTGTCGAGGGGATTGGCGGCGGCGCTTGCAGGAATTGGAGACGTGTTTGTGGTGCTGGTGGGGCTGTGGAGGTTGAGAGAGCGGTGTCTGGTCTTGCTTGCATTTCGAAGGATTGAGTTGAGGGGTCTGGTGTTCTTGAGCGGGTCAGGGGGGGAAGAGCGGTGTTGTTGTCTTCGAGGAATGGGTTGTTATTGGTGGAGGGTTGGAGACTCGATGTTGAGGCGTCGGAGATTTGTTGGTAGTGGTTGGTGTGGAGTGGCAAGGGCTCAATGGAGTGGTCCTGCCATCCCATGCCTCCTGCTGTCTCGTATCCTTGTCTGGCCATTTGTTGTTGAGGGGTGACGGTCGGTGCCCTGGGTGGGATGACTCTGCCGCCGACAGTCTCGTTGCTGTTGCTTCGAACGTGCCCGGGAGTGGCGTTCATCATTCTCCTGCTGTTGTCCATGTTGAAACCGGGTCCACCCATCTGTTGTTGCGGTGTAGCGTTCATTATTCTTCTGCCATTGTCCATGTCGAAGCTAGGTCTACCCATCTGCTGTTGCGGTGTACCGTTCATCATCCTGTTGGGAACCATTCTTGGTGGGTGTGACGGTTGTCTGTCGAGACCATACGGTGTGTGGCTTCGTGAGTAAGGCATCTGGCGGTCGTGCATGGGCTCTGGCTGAGCATGGTGGTAGACGGGTTCATCGTCATAGCTCATACCGTTCGCATGCTCAAGAAGTGAGGCTTCTGAAGAGTATGTGGCCTGAGAGAACCCAGAAGTTTCCGTATCAGAGCGGTAGGGCATGCCGGGGCGCTCCTCAATAGTGTCATGGCGTTTGGGATAAGTGGGTTGGCGGTGGACTGCCATGGGAGGTGCTGTGTATGTACGGGCTGGTGGAGGTAAGTTGTGGTGGTTGCGTGGATCAGGTTCACTGCGATTGCGTTGCAGGTTGTTTGCATAAGGTCTAGACACGTCAGGCAGTGTCGGGACTCGTGGTATCGAAGGGACGCCCTCAGTGGGGAGCGACGGTGAATCTGCTGCGATCTGGGGCAAAGTCGGCTTGCGCATTGCGTCCGGCCTAGGAGGCAACTGGTTGTTCTTCTTTGCAGCCTTGGTCTCTTGTCGTAGACGCTTCTTCTCTTGATCTTCCAAGGCTTTCTTGACCTTTTCGCCCACAATCTTCTCCAGTCTGCGATCAATCTTCCTTCGGCAGTAATTGCTCAGGCGGCCGTCCTTTTGGGGAATGTAGTGCCACAAGAAGCAGATGTACAGTATGATTGAGATGAGCAAGCAGAGCGCTGAAATGACCCAAATTACCAAAGTGAAAAGCATGGTGAACAGCACGACAGCTTGTTCTTTGCTTTCTTCGGCCAGGATCTCGACGTTGATGAAGAACTGGGCAAATGATGAATGGTCGCCCTGCGCAGCATGTTCTCCAACGGGAATGAGACTCTTCTGCATAAAAGAGTAAAGAGTAATGGCGTTGACAGCCTGGCGTGGCCCTTCTGCAAGGATAATCCTGACAGCACCTTTGAATGAGAAGTAGACGAAGAGAGCGATGTAGTCGACGCCCTTTTTACTTGTGGTCAGTTCGGCGAAAACAAGGAATCGCTTCCATCCCTGGGGTCGAATGGATTGGAGAGTGACAGCGAGGGGATCCATATAACTCTCAGCCACGCTTCGTCTGCGTATGACCCGCACGGCGCGGATCCATTCAAAGATGCAGAGCGCCCACGAGAAGAAGATACAGGCGGCAAAGATCCATTTGGAGTATTGAAGCGGAATCTTGGGTTGAACTTGTCCCGACCATTTGTCGTAGGCAAGCAGGTTGACAGCGGTAAAAGTGTCTGCACCATATACGGCTACGGCGATGAGGGCTAGCATCCACAGCCATGCGTATGAGAAGTAAGCAAGCCCTGAGCCTCGAAAGTCTTGAAGGTTCTAAGCGCACACACATCACATGTCAGTCACACAAAATGATATATTTCAACATAGTATGCTGATACTTACGACATAATCCCACTTCTGAGATTCAGTCACATCATTCTTTTCGCGATCACCTCCACAACAACCCATAGCGGCAGTAATGTGTGGAGTAAAAGAAATGGAAAGATTGGCGGGCGGACTAGTAAGAAAGAAGAGAGTCCCTCAGGCCGGCTGAGGTATGAGTCTGGAACGATTTAGGAGAGCGTTGATAAGCCGTTCGTTCACTATATAGCTGTTTGTGACAATCGAGTTGGTTGCTATTGTCGATTAGGTCGCGATGTCTGCCAGCAGACGTCGGGTGAAGCGAGTGTATCGCAAAGATGCGGAAGGTCGACGGAGCGTGAGTCGGGATAAGGAGCGTGAGACAGAGCTCGCGGGTGCACGAGAGGCTGGACAAGTATAAAAGGAATGTAAAAGGGCGCAACGGTTTTTGGCCGTTTGTATCGAGCCCGCCCTTTGTTCGCCGAACAACAGGAGGCTGGCCGCGATACAGAGACCACAACGAACTGCTTCGTCGGTGGCGCCAACTTCTCCTTTGATCTTTGTGCAATGGCGGCAAATTAATTAGCACTCGACACGCAAGCACACAACGGCGATGCCACAAGACAGGGAAGACGTTGTGCTTGGGGTTCGAGTAAGCGCCCACAACGAGAAAAGAGATGCAGGTGTCCAGGCGCGGGGACTGCCAGCAGCTATTACCTTGACACCTTGTACCCAAATCCTTTTCTCATGTTCGTTTCACTCGGTCTGATGAGGGTTTGAGCCCCTCAGACTGAGACATGCCCCTTGCTTTTTCTCCACAAATGCTGTATTGCCGTCTCCGCCGAATAATAATGAGCCCGGAAATGAGTGCACGGCCGAGAAAAAGCTTCCCTACAAGTTACCGCCAATCACCGATTACATTGCAATATAAGGGCATCGGAGGGGCAGTGTACTTGCACCCAAACAAGACGAGACACACGTATCGAATGATTCGTATCATGAACAAGTAAATATGAAACTAAACATTTTCGTCTATCAAACGCCTGTTTCCGGCGCAGGCATACCAATGTGATCTCACTTGTTATGCATCTACAACTCGTCGTGACCGCTGGGCTCGTCGTCGTAGTCGGGCATACCTCCAGCACCTCCAGCACCGCCGTAGAGCTTGCTGGTGATGGGGTAAGCAACGTTGCTGAGCTTCTCCTTCTGCTCATCAAAGTCCTCTGCGGTAGCATCGGCGGCGTTGTCATCGAGCCAGTCCTGAGCTTGCTTGACGGCGTCAAGAATCTGTTGACCTTGTTAGTACAACTTTCAGGTGGTGTTCCGATGTGAGCGTATTCAACTTACAGTCTCCTTGTCGTCCTCGTCAATCTTGCCACCAAGACCGTCCTCGTCGTTGACCTGGTTCTTCAGAGAGAAGGCGTAGTTCTCAAGACCGTTGCGAGACTCGATGCGAGTACGAGTAGCCTTGTCCTCCTCGGCGTACTTCTCAGCCTCCTCGACCATGCGCTCAATCTCCTCAGTGCTGAGACGGCCCTTGTCGTTGGTGATGGTGATACTCTCGCTCTTGCCAGTGCCCTTGTCGCCTGCGCTAACCTTGAGGATACCGTTGGCATCGAGCTCAAAGGAAACCTCAATCTGAGGAACACCGCGAGGAGCGGCAGGGATGCCAGTCAGCTCGAACTTTCCGAGCTGGTTGTTGTCCTTGGTCATGGAGCGCTCACCCTCGAAGACCTGGATAAGGACGACGGGCTGGTTATCGGCAGCAGTCGAGAAGATCTGGGACTTCTTGGTGGGGATGGTGGTACCGCGCTTGATCAGGTGGGTCATGACACCACCAGTGGTCTCGATACCGAGAGTAAGAGGGTTGACATCCATGAGGACGACGCCGCTAGCCTGTGCAAAATGTCAGTGTGTGTGATTCTCAACTATGCGCGCATAAAGACGTACCTCAGCCTCTCCAGAGAGAACACCACCCTGAACGGCGGCACCGTAGGCGACAGCCTCATCGGGGTTGATACCCTTGCTGGCCTTCTTTCCGAAGAACTCCTCAAGCATGTTCTGGACCTTGGGGATACGAGTAGAACCACCAACGAGGACAATGTCGTCAATGTCGCTCTTCTTGAGCTTGGCGTCCTTGAGGACCTGCTCAACGGGCTTGAGAGTCTTCTTGAAAAGGTCGTTGTTCAGCTCCTCGAACTTGGCACGGGTCAAAGTCTCGGAAAAGTCCTTGCCGTCAAAGAAGGCCTCGATTTCGATGCGGGTGCTCATCTGCGAAGACAGAGTACGCTTGGCCTTTTCAACCTCACGCTTCAGCTTACCCATGGTCTTGAGGTTCTTGGTAATATCAACGTCGTTCTTCTTGTTGTAGGTCTTGACAAAGTAGTCCATGACTCTCTGATCGAAATCTTCACCACCAAGATGAGTGTCACCAGCGGTAGCCTGGACCTCGAAAACACCATCGTCAACGGTCAGAATGGAAACATCGAAAGTACCACCACCAAGATCGTAGACGATGATTTGACGTTCCTTGTCGGTCTTGTCGAGACCGTAGGCAAGAGCTGCGGCAGTGGGTTCGTTGACGACACGGAGAACGTTGAGACCGGCGATAGTGCCAGCGTCCTTGGTGGCGGCACGCTGGGCGTCGTTGAAGTAAGCGGGGACGGTGACAACAGCGTTGACAACCTTCTCACCGAGGTAGGCCTCGGCGACCTCCTTCATCTTTCCGAGGATCATGGAGGAGACCTCCTCAGGGGTGAAGGTCTTCTGGCCTCTGCGAGTCTCTTGTCAGCAACTACACGATCACGCAAGCTGTCCCATTGCCAAACTTACTCTTGGACCTGGACCTGAACTCTGGGCTGACCGTCCTTGTTGACGACCTTGAAGGGGAAGTGCTTGGCGTCACGCTGAACATCCTTGTCGTTGAACTTGCGTCCAATCAAACGCTTGATGTCGAAGATGGTTCTTTCGGGGTTCGAGGCGTACTGGTTCTTGGCTGTGTGTCTTGTCAGATGGTGTTCAGAGCAATCTCGTGACTCAATCGGAACATACCTGCGTCTCCGACCAATCTCTCATCATCGTTCCAGGCGACGTAAGAGGGAGTGATACGGTTACCTTGGTCGTTGACCAAGATTTCAACCTTTCCGCCCTTCATAATACCAACACAAGAGTAAGTGGTTCCAAGATCGATACCAATGACAGGTCCAGTGACTGCCTTGTCACCGGCGGGAGTGTCCTGGGCCTTTGCACCAGTGCCGAGAAGCACCATTGGTGCAACGAGAACCAACAGGAGGTAGAAGATGGTTGACCACGCAAAGCGTGACTCGGTCCTTGTTCGTCGCGCCATCTTGATTTGTTTCTCAATGATGGGTATCACAAGAAAAGATGGGGATGATTGTGAAGGACTGCTTGGATAAAGGGACGCAGCTGCTTTAATAAGAGGCAGCAGAAGAGAGCATCGTGGCATTTCCGGAGCTTAATGACAACTTGCAATAAATCAGAGCTATGCCAAGCCGCCACCTGTCCGAATTTAGCAGGCGGTGGAATCGTGAAACGCCGCAACCTCCGCAAAGTACACTTGTCGCCATAGAATGATTTATCCAAAGCGACCTTTGTCTGTAAATCTCGCTTCAGTGAGAAACGTGTCGTCTTCACATAGTGGGCTAACAATGCTATGGCTCATTGTCTATCTTCTCGATGATTCTGTTACACAAGTTGTGACTCAAACCCTTCCTTTTTCCATTGCAAGCTCTCTATCGATACAACTAGAACTTTCTGCCCCGTGCTTAACAGCCGGGACAACATTGTTTTGCCTTGTCAGTTGGACATGTGTATGGAATGGAGTCACATTTGTCCGAGCAGCTTCATGACCAATGCCGGTATGGTGCCTGTATGTGAGTTGACGAGTATGGGTTTTGCCTATCCCAGAACCATGCTATAATACTCGAAAATGTTTGCCGAAACATTGAATGCAAGTGACACACTGTCTTGTTTAGGACTCAGATGGGTTCTCCATAATGTATTGTCACTCAACGTGCCAGTGGCTATGGATAGATTCACAGCACTAATACAGGCCGTGTCGTTTGGTCATAGCCTCTAAAGGCACTTGCTACAATGGGTCTTCTAGTGTATAACATAACAAGCAAACACCCGATTCTCTCTTGCCGAAATACAACTCGACTAAATCATCAGCGAGAGGAGGCAACACGTCTAAGATGTCCTGGCACCTTCCCAGAACCGTCTTAACAACGTAACACGGCCAGCCATAGAGTGAGCACTCTTTGATTGCTCCGAATCAAAGGACGAATTTCTAGGCCTATCCACCCGTTTCGAGAATCGCCATACAAGAATACCAACACCACCCACATGCGACTTGCGCTTCTTGATCTCATTGGCCTTTCTCTCCAACCACACGCGAAGCCCCTCTTTGAACTTTTCGAGTTCTAGTCTTCTCTTCCGTTCGAAGATCTCAGAGTGTACGATTATGGTTTGTCCGCTTGAGCGATCGCGACGACAGCATTCTCGTGGGAGTATGCGAGCGCTTATCAGCGAAGATATGGTAGGTCGCCTTGAAAGTGAACGGTTCAGTGTGGCAGACAGTAGTCGAAAATGAAGCCGTCGTGCTGCGACATGAGTGCGATTCAAGTATATGGCTGCCACAGGAGGCTGTAACGTTCGAAGTGGTGGACGATGTGGTAGTAGATATGACAGATGGACAGATGACGCCTGCAAGCGTTGAGAATGCAAGACACGGTCAAAAGAAAGGTTACGAAGACGATGCGATACCTGCCACAGGGCGGTTCAGCGAAAAAAAGTCCCAGGAGTTCCATATCACCATGGGACGCTCACGCGAGACAAGGTCAAGAGTTCTGGCACATCCAAGCAGCTGAGTATATGTAGAAGCAGCTCGTCTGGCAGGCCATCAAGGTTCTTTGACCCCTCGTTCCACGTGTCTGCTCGTTCCAGAAGAGAATCAGACGGAAATGAGGCCATGACTGTGGGGCTGGACACTGGATGATCGAGCATCGAAAATGGCTCTCTTTCTCCCTTTTGAGAGTCGAAGACGGAGGCATGTACAAGTGGAGTTCAGTAGCGACAAGTTGACGTTGCGGTGAAGAAGGAGGGCTCAGCCTCGGCTCTGTGCACAGTTTCCATTGGCCGGGGCTGACGGACGGAGCCGAACCATGTGCAGAGACGTACATTCGTCCGTCTTCCTTTGATGTTCCATGCAGCTCAAGTAAGTCACAACAATGGATTGTTGTCTGTAGACGAATGCTGACTTCCATTCGCGAATACTCGTTAGCGAGATAATAGTTCTCGATCCGAACCGCTGTACTCCTCCCACAAAGAATTCCAGTACATGTCCTGCGTGTCCTGCTTGCTTATTGGAACCCCACTTCTCTTTGCTTTCACTCACCACGAGCGGGTCCTCCTTCTTTGACTGTCGCCATGCCGCATGGGCCTCAGGCTATACGTATGATGCCTCCTTCTTCCTCGACCTGACTAGATGGCCACGTGTGGTTCAAGCTGCTTGTGCATTTGACAATACGGTGCAGACGCGCGCCTATTCTTACTCGCGCTTGATGGAACTGCTTGACAGTTTGGATGAGAGTACCCTTTATGCAAAGTGGTTGTGCAGAGCACGGTATGTCCTACCTAGAGTTTAGTCTCCTACCTGCTGCAGCCAAGCATCAATCTTTTTTGCCCTTGAGAGCAGCTCGGTGCACGTCCTCATCTCACCGCACCAATAGCACTTCGTCAGGGCCTCTCTACTTGTGCCCATGTGGCTGCATGCCTTTCATTCGCCGTGAAGAGTTGACCCTAGTTCTCGGTCCGCCGCTCTTCATCCGTTGTTTACATAGCGGGTCTTTTAAAAGTAAATCCCTAGCAGCACCTGACGCTCACATGACACAAATCATCCTCGGGCACCAAACTCTTGCAGAAAACTAAAATTCGACGTCAGTTGTAGTGCGTATCATCTTGTGTGTTGATTGATACACTGAGAGCGCCTTTTTTCTCGTGTAACGAATGTTAGCACACAAAACTGGAGTCTATAGTATTTTCCTCTAAACGCCGGTCATTTTTTCTGTTGCCGTCCATCTCCGATACTTTTGAAACGGATGTTGGCGCTCAGTATCTTGAAGGGCGCGACAGAATGTTCCGGCAGTCGTTGCCGATGTTTAAACCTTTCTCAACCACTCTACATTGTTTGTGGTCGATCGATGCCATGGGCCTTTCACTGTTCATCTGAAGGGAATGGGGTGGGCCGAAAGTCCGGATTGGTTCGTTTTGTGCGTGTCGTAGGCGTGCATAAGACTTGCCAGCCACCCGTTCCATGAATAAGCGTCCCTTATTCTTCGTAGAAGCCTTGCATGGGTTCCGCTTGTAAATAAAAGGATGGAGACCGATTTGTTTGTGCTGCTCTGAAACGACGTACCGCCAATTGTATCCGAAAATGTCGATGACTGGTCAATGTTGTTGCTGGCAAAGCAATCAAAAGCTTCTTTGATGACCCTTTCGATCTGTTAACCGAATCAACAAAAATATTGACAATGATGATAGTCTCCACCACACCGAGCCTGCCACGTCACAAGGGCGGAGAGAACGAGTGTCTTTTTTGCTGCTAGCGTCCACAAGATGCAACGACCTAGGCGACGAGGGTGCACCCTTCCAATCTAGACAGGGGCATAGTCAGTCCACTGGCATTCTGGTCCACGAGTCAAACATCCATGTTCTTGTCGGCTCCATGCATGAAGGATATCTAGACCGCAATACGACGATCAGCTGAGCAGTCAGAGGATGCATGAGCCACAACAAACAGGCAGATGGCACTTGTTGATGAAAGGTGCTCCACCCATTGGTAGCGGCCACATGTTACCGTGCAGTCCCTGACGATAAGCTGACTGGACAATGGTTCCTTGTCCGTGCATAGCCAATTCCAAGTTGGAGGAGGAGGATGCATGCATTAGAATGCTTCCCCGACTCTCGCCATTGAGAGAACATATCGCAAATCTTCATATCGAGGTCTTGGTCAGACCAATCAACAAGGCAAGCCATATGAAGAGCCTTGTTCTCAATCAGTGATCAGACCTCAGCGGTCTGGGAGAAAGACAGCTCGCTCTCAGCGGACATTCTTTTGAGGTAGATGTATCCTTCTGAGTTTCCTTTAGATGAGTTTCCAGACTCGTAGCGAAGGAATGAGGAAGTGGGACTGATGGTAGCCTGCAAATGTCCCGTCCTAATGCCCAGATGCTAGATACAAAGTACCACTGTGGATAGTGATGATTAGCTTCGTAGACGTCAGTGTGCGTGGAAGAGGGATGTTGACGGGTTATGGAATTACATCTCTGCCGTTCGAAGTTAATTGGGGTCTGTTCACATACTCAATTTACTTACTTAGAGCGAAGTATCTTTGGTAACGAATCAGTAAAATTGCCCAAAGTCATTGGCTGATTGCAAGCTTGCAGAATAAGCAGGAAGAGGCGACAGAAGCGGAAGAAACTGCCAAAGGAAATCCAATCCAGAAACCTGAACTTTTGCAGCAGACTGAGACAGAACGAAAGGCGCCAAATGTTGAAGGATGTCTGTTGCCGAGGTAGGCACTCAGGCACGGAAGCAATACCGGGAGCGAAGGGTTCCACGGCACGTGATATCAAAAGAAAAAGGTTTGCCATAGTCTTTTGAAGCTCCGCAAAAACCACACTTTTCCAGTTCTCACCACGACAACGCATCAATTCCGTGCAAGCTATGGCGGCGAGATACGCCTCAAGGGACTTTGTCATCGGAAAGAAGGATTAGGCGAGTGCGGTCGCTGTCACACCGCTGGAGATCGTAGGCAGGTGTGGTGCCGCTGTCCAAGTATTCGTCAAGCGATGGAGGGTCGCATTGGCACGAAGGTTCATTGACCAGGATCTACTAGCTCAATTGAACTCCGGGAACATGTATGCGTGAGGTTGTGACTGGTCCAAGCCGGTTGACGGGACATCGTGGTGCAGAAGGTGTGAGGTGTTGCATTGATGTGTTGGTCAAGAAGTTGACCGAGCAGAGAGAACCATGATGTCTGGCGGTACTGAAAGGCATAAATAGCTGGCTGGGGTTTCTCAATCGCGCTCTGTCTTCGTCAGCATTCCACTCTTATTCATTTCCGATTGAGACATCATATCCCTGATCTCTGCACATTCCCTCCACCGAACACATACCATCCCCTCTCAACTCGAGCCTTGACCAGTCAACCCTTCCGTTACCGAGTCTACCTGCCAAATACCAGCCAAGGTGTGTAATATGGCCAGCGCCCTGTACATCCGCTGATGTGAAAAGCAAGACTCAAACCTGATCACCATGTGCTTCTTCGACCAAGTCATGTGGGCCTGTGGTGATTGGAAGTGGGATCGCTTCCGTGAGCACTGCAACCGAGAGTACCGCACTGGCGAGACTTGTGGCATGAAACTTGTCAATGTCGTCGCTAGAAGCAACGACAAGTGCAAGATCTGCCAGAAGATTGACACAAAGAAGCGCCGCCAGCACGCGGAGATTGTCAAGATCCAGCGATGGCAGGCTGAGGGAAGCAGATTGAAGGCTTCAATCGAACGATCGTATGAGATCATCAAAGATCTTGACCGGGAAATTTATCAGCTTGAGGTTGAGAAACAGAGGAAGAAGCAGTCCATTGGAAAGAGCCGTTGACTGGATCAAGAGTTGTCGTCGTTGCCTTTTTGTTTTCCAGACCCATTTGGAACCGGGTCGTCGTTCAGATTTCATCAGTTCATTTTTGTCCAAGCGACATCATTCGTTTCGTTGACAGCTGCTTCTCTAAACCTTCCTGCGAGCTTGTCAGTCACTCTCATGGTTGATTACATCGGGCTGAATCATCGTTTTGTTGTCTCTTTACTTTCTCAAGCAATACATTTTAGTACTATATCATGACTGGTTACGACCCCCTTTTGTAGTGTGACTTTATACGGATTATGCAAATGAAATTGTGCAAAGACTTTTGCATAAAATATGCAGGTACCTGGCGGATTTGGCTAATGCGCTTCCTTCCTCTCGATAAGTAGCGGACTTGTGCTGCCCCTAACATATGGTAGCGACTCGACTTTTCGTATCGTGAATATTTGCCTGAGCGTGTTTGACACTGAGAGAAAGCAAGAGAGGAGAAGAGCCAGGGCTCGTCCAAGTTTTAGCAATCCTAGCGTAGACGATCACGTGATTGGTAGAGACTTAGTAAGGAGTTGGAAGTCTTGTGACAGGAAGAGAGGGAAGTTGCGAGACTATCTTTGATATGCCGAACTGTCTAAGATACTGAATTGACTATACTATGGTGCCTTCTGGTTTTCATTAAGCCAAACAACAATAAATGCCCAAAAAAATCGTAATTCGAGTTGTCCACGTTCAAGGCCAGCCATCTCGTTTCCATTAGTCGTAAGAAATGCAGTTCAGGAACAAGCACCAAAATACTTAGACTGAGGATGTAGCTGCAGCAGTCCGAGTAGGCGCGCCATCGAAAGGTCCGTACTTGCCACCAAATGGAACACAAGTGGAGTCACAGCCAAGGACTGTGGTAGTAACAGTGCTAGCCGCTCCAGTCACAGTGGAGTATACGGTAACAGGAGGAGCCTCGGTGCAAGTAGAGTTGGTCAGAGGATAGGAGGTGCCACTAGCTCCAGTAGGTCTGATGGTCGAGAGAGTGCCGGAACGGAGATCAACCGTGCCAGTAGGAGTGAAGCCAGTTGCTGTAGGACCAGCAGGCGTAGAGGAGTTACCAGTTGGGAATGCGAAGCTAGAGGAAGGAGCAGTGCCGGTCAAGGGGATGGAAACGTTACCAGATGGCACGGGGAAACCTGAAGATGGCGAAATGGTTGAAACGTTTGAGCCTGGGAAACCAGTGCTGAGGATGATAGGAACGCTTGAGTTGAGAAGTGGGGTGATCGAGGCGCTAAGACTCGTGATAACGGGGCCAGTGTACATTCCAGACGAGATGTTGTACAAGGGAATAGTGCCACTAGGGAAAGATGCTGTGCCAGTGGGTCCCACAAGCGTTGATCCGTTGGGGTATGTGTATGGGGTGGGAGATACTGTGCCGGAACGGAGATCAGTGGGGAAAGATCCCGAGAAAGGAGCGGTGACAGGGACGGAGGCATTGGATGAGATCAAAGGAGAGCCACTAGGAAGTCCAGTCGTGAGCGGCATAGTCATACTGCTTATACCATTGGAGACTGAAATGGTCACGTTAGAGGTCGGGAAGGAGGGAGTGGCGGTAGCGTTGCCGGATGTCACAGGACTGGGGCTATGAATTGACTCTGTACCGGAGCGAGGTGCGTTGGTGCCTGATGGAGAGAATGTGGCTGGAGTAGAAGTCAAGTAGACGGTTGAGACAGCGGTCGAGAAGATTGTCGATACAATGAGAGCAGTGCTGACGTTGCCGGCCGCACCACCCGCAGAGCCTCCGCCGTTACCTCCGTTGCCTACTCCATTGGCACCGCCTTCTGTTCCATTGGAAAAGGTGACGTTGGTAGTCACTGTGGTGTTGGTCACAAACACAGGAACAGTACCGTTGCCGACAGTGCCATTGCCTCCATTGCCACTGAGCTCACCTCCAGATGAACCACCATTGGCACCTCCAGAAGAACCATTGTCGGATCCACCATTTGGCGCAGCGTTGTTGCCACCAGATGCACCGCCACTCGAATCACCACCAGATTCGCCGGAAGAGCCACCATTCTGGCCAGAAGCGCTTCCTGAGTTACTGCCAGACGAGCTACCACTGTAGGTCTCGAAAATTTGCCAGGAGCTAGTAGTGGTAGTGGTTCCGTTAGAGTAGCCATGAGTCACGGTCGTAGTCTGGTTTACGATGGTATAACCGCCTTGTACAGTTGTGGTGTTGGAAACTGAGGTAGTCTCCCACTCGCCTGAGGAGGACCCGCCAGAGGCTCCACCATTACCTCCGCCACCGACATCAGTACCATTGTTGAATGTACCGCCGCCATTGCCGCTGACACCTGAGTTGGCACCACCGTCGGAACCGCCAGAAGAGCTGGTCGAGTCACTGCTGGACGAAGTTGACGATGCATAAGCAACTTCTTGGGTGGAAGAAGCCGACCAAACGACGCTATACGTACTGTACCACTCTCCGTACCAAGATCCATTAGATGAAGCGTATATGGTGTACGCGCCCGCAGAAGAGTAAGTGCTTCCTTCGGAGACAAAGGTCGAATATGTAGTTGCAAGGCGCGCAGCTGCTAGAGCCGGCGCAGGAGTAACGATGGGAATAGCTGTTGTGCTGTCTTGGAAAATGGAAGAAAGCATAGAAGCTGTGTCTACAGCAGCAGACGAAGTGGCGGAAGCGTACAGGGTGCTGGAGGCAGCCGAATCCGTGACGGCGACCTCGATTCTTTGGAGAACAACAGCGTTCACGCCAGCAGCAACGACGCTTGCATCAGTCGACTTTTTCAGGAAACAGTTGGAGGACGTGGCTCCAGGATAGAAAACAGCACCCTTACAAACAGCTGAGTTGAAGCCACGGTTTGCACTACCACAGGCAGCCGCACACTCGGTGAAAGTCTCGTAGCGATATTGAGCGAGGTTATCGTCAGTGATGTCAGTATCACACTGGACAAGGTACTGGAACAGTTGGCCATCAATCAATTGGCTGTCGGTCGTGTTGTTGTCACTAGGACAGGTAATAGCAGGGGAAACTGGCGTAGAGGCCGATGCAACGGAGGCTGAGACAGCAGGGAGAGAAATGTCGGAAGAAACACTCGAGTCAACTGAACCTGGTGTAGTAGGGAACACAACAGTAGTTACAGCGGTCCTGGCAGTCGTAGTTGTGTTAACAGTGCGAACAGCATTTACGTGGACCCTCTGAGTGAAAGTCTGCAATTCCCATAGTCAGCATGAATTAGGGACATACGCCTTTGATCAACTTACGCTCGCTTGGGCTGTGCTTGTCGATGTTGTCGCACTTGGGCTTATGGTAAACAAGCAGTTGCAAGCACTAGAAAGCTGGAGCACGAAACTAGGGTCTTCATCAGTAACAGTACCACTAGCTTCAGCAGCACGCATGAATCGTGCGACATCTCCCGCGACATTGGCTTCGCGTTTAGAGAGACCACGCTTAGCCCGACCTGTGACCGTAGCTGTGACTTGAGGTGTGACTGTGACTACGCTGGTAGTCGTGGTAAAGCTAGTCGTGTAGGTGTCGCCAACGGTTCTGCTCTTACTTAGTGGAAGATCGCATACTCGATCGGAGGGTAACTCACGTGATAGGGGTAGTTTCGACCACAGCGACAGTAGGAGAAGCGTTGATAAGTCTGGTGCAGAAAGCTGCAGCGCTAGTGTAGGATGAGACTTGTTCGTAGATATCATCCTCAACACAGACTTGGTCGAGGCGACTGGGGGCATGAAAAAGATCCCGGATGAAGTTCAGAACGGCATTGGGGCTGGTATCGCGGCGTTCAAGACGCTTGCCTTGATGGGTGACCCGAGCTGCGGCAAATTGGAAGTGAGCAATGCTCAGAACGAAGGATAATAGAACGAAGGAACGCATTTTGAGCACGTCAAACGAGTGATAGTACTCTTGCTCTTGCTCTTGCCTAAGAGCTGTAGCTTTCAAAAGCAAAGGTAGAGGGAGGTAACCTGTACTCTATATACACCAGCAACGAAGGAGTCACCACACTGAGATCCGCCATAGCGAACGTTCCTTGCAGGAGGTTTGCTCATGCGGTAAGAGGTATGGCGTAAGCGCGTACTATCGCGCACGACACCAAGCCATACATTCCGCGATTTCCGAGGTATGAAGCGTATAGAGGCAACGCAATCCCTAGCTAAGCAACCACCGAGACAAAGCTCAACACATTTTCAACGTGCATGCTTTCGGTGCCGTGGACATCTTGAAGGATCGATCCCAACAGTTTTAAGAGAATAAGAAAGCTGGCGAAGACAGATTTTACGACGAGAGACGGGAGATGGAACAAGTGAAAGACCTTCAAATTCCAAAGGTAGGTAGTCGAAAGTAGAGCATTAACCTACCTACATGGGACAATTTCCTCAGGCAAGATGAAACACACTTACAAATTGTGTTTCAGGTATCTTGAAATGTCTTCTGTTCTGGGTGATAGAAAGGTATGTGAATATAAAAAGTATGGAATGGCAAATGGAGAGAAGATGAAGATGACATGGGTTGTTGTGGGTGCCTGAGTATGCACAGTTTGCCTTGGCGTTGCACAAGGCTGGCACAAAACACGTACACGGCGCACAACCATCTTCAGCGGCTTCGCGTTAGCCAACCTCAGCCCATTCCTTGTGAAAGGTAGTGATTCAACCATCATGGGAATCTGCGCGTCCTGTCTCGGCCTCAATCGTCGACCTGCGCAAGAAGTGAGTACATGTTCATGCTCGCTATCTGCTCCCTTGCTGATTCGTCCAGGCGGCCGAGACCGAAGGGTTGTTGTATGAAGATTCGACTCAGCCTCAGTATGGAACTACCGCTCCAGGAGCCACAATACCAGAGCCCGACCCGGAGGAGCTGAGGAGGGAGCGTGAGGTTCTTGAGCGCATCTGTGCTCAGACATCGAAGTGCGATCGTTTCCTATCTGTTTCCCGCTGCTCTCGTATACTGACACCTACTCTCAGCGAGCTCATTGACGTATTACATCACAACTCCAAGCTGGCAAACGACTATCCCTACCTTCTCAACAAGCACTTCCCCTCCTCGAGTGGTGGTACATCTCCGACCGATACTGTCGTGGACGAAAGCGCATGGCTCGCGAGCACACAAGGACCGGAGAGGGAACTCTGGGACGAGGTCAAAGGCCTGAATCCTGGTGCCCTTGTTCTCAACCTAAATGCTCCCAACGGCACCACCCGATGAGTACTTGCTCGCTCGCTCCCTCGACTACCTCGCCTTTTTCTTTTGTCTAAAAGCCCTATACCCCTGTCTGCGACTTCTGTATCTTCTTTTGTCTTTTGTCTTCGTCTAGCGCATTCCAAAACACATTTCGATCTTGGCACATCGCCATATCGGTACACATAATCTTGCAAATCTGAAATATCTGTTCGGAAAGCAGGACTTCCGACGCAGAGCCTTCTCGCTATATGGCGGCCTCTTCTAGTAGTTCAATAGACTTCATTATTCTATCCCAGCCAATCAATACGACTGGGCTTCTGAGCTGCCATGGACTATCACTCGCAATGTTGGAAGTTGTGGAAGGTGACGGCAAACGCTATTGATTATAGACCAAGTGATTGACAACTTTACGAGTAGTTGTAGTAAACTTGACGGGTTATCTTAAAACTTGTTTCCAATCTAGATGTCTTTTCTGTCTATATCTATTTACTGTGCATTGACACAAAATTTGAAACTTGATCGGCGAAATTTACTGTTTAGATCTTGCTTTCCGACATGACAGTCTTGTGCTGGGGGCCTCTCTTGCTCCAGCCCCAGCGAATCTGGGCGGGCATGTTGGCATCGACGCCCAACTCCTCAGCAAATGTAAACACAGTACCAGGGTTCTTCTGAAACAGACGGCCAACCATGATAGCATCGAGTCCGTCCTCAACAAGCTCGTTTGCAAGCTTGCCGGTGTGAATGCTTCCAACAGATAAGACGGCCATCTTGTCGCCAACAGCCTTCTTGACGGCCTTGGCGAAGGGAGCCTGATATCCAGGAGCGGTGTGGGGATGTTGAAGAGGGTGGTTGCCTCCAGAGCTGACGTCCAGCAAGTCGACACCACGCTCAGCGAGCACTTTGCCGAGCTCGACGGTGTCTTCGCCAGTCCAGCTCTCCTTAATCTCCTTGACCTCCTCGAGCCATTCGGTAGCACTAACGCGAACGAATAGAGGCATAGTCTCCGGAATAATTCCTCTCACAATATCGACGAGTTCGAGAAGGAGTCTAGTTCTGTTCTCGAAGCTTCCACCGTACTTGTCAGTACGCTGGTTGGAGACAGGAGACAAGAATGATGTCAAAAGGTAGCCGTGAGCCGCGTGGATTTCGATGGCATCGAAACCGGCCTTGAGCGCCCTGTGAACAGCATCCTTGTAAGACTGCTTGAAGCTCTCGATGTCCTCGAGAGTCATGGCACGAGGCTGAGCATGGTTTTCGTTCCAGGGGATGGCGGAAGGGGCAACGACATCGTCTGGCCATCCGCCGAGCTCCTTTGGGGCGACAGCGCCTGCGCTGAGCCAAGGAGCCACGCACGAAGCCTTTCTTCCTGCATGAGCAAGCTGGATCATGATGAGCTGACCCTGGCTGTGTGCGAAATCGACCACCTTCTTCATGGGTGCGATTTGGCTGTCCTTCCATAGACCGACATCCTGAGGAGTGATTCTACCGTTGGCGGTGACAGCGGTGGCTTCAATGCAGGTCAATCCAGGTCCACGTGTGAAGATACCGCCCAAGTGTGCCATGTGCCAATCAGTCATGTGTCCATCCTCTGCAGAGTATTGGCCTAGTATACGTATTAGAATGTCTCTTCTAGAATTGTTGCTCCACAACTCTTACACAATGGACTGAGGAAGATTCTGTTAGGGAAGGTAAGTCCCCTGAGCTTGAAAGGCTGGAACAACTTGGGGATGGGCTTGCCATCCTCATTTAAGAAAGCAGTACCGGCAACGGGTTCTTGAAGAGGAGTAAAATATGAGACCTTTGATGTGCATTAGAAAACACAATTAACATGTCTGATTGAAACCTGCACATACGCCAGGAGCAGGGCGGTTCTCCAATCTAGGCTCCTCCTTCACGGGGATATTGTTCTGGTGCGACATGTTTGATAGTAGTACACAAATATAACGAGCAAGAGTCAAGTACAGATCGAGTTTCTTTCGTAAAGGTCAATGAATGTCTTTATATACCGCCGGTCGGGCCTCCCCAGTTACAAACGTCAGTCAACGTAAATCGTGAATATGATGCTGCTTAGAAATCAAACTTCACCGATCTTCAGACGCCTGACCGGTGCGAAAGCAATTTATGCGAATACACGAATGGCTCTTGAAAGAGGTAAGTTTGTATGATATCTGTATAAGCAAGTCAGATGTATATAAGTGTATCCAGTCCTTCTCTTACAGGTCATCTAATGCCGTCAATCTCACAGTTGTCATGATGATGGCGTGTGTTGAAAACAGGAATGTAAGCATTTCGGCCACGCTTCGTACACGGTCAAAACGTGTTGGCAACGCTCAGTGTCACATTTCGGCCGAGCCTCGATCGATGGATCTGCGCCGAGGTCCCTGGTTACCAAATAACGGCCACCTACCTTTTGTGGCAAATCCATTGAATCCAATACTGATAACCTTTATACTTGTTACATACTCCACCTCAGGGCTTGTGGTGATCTCTACAGCTTTGCTGCACTACATACGATGCCACCAAAGGCAGGGATCTTAATCAGTTCGGCAGTGACCACCATCCTGCTTGACCGCTATGCTGCTGCCTATGCACTTCAATCACGTATCGGGACCTTTGTCCTCGTCACCCTTCTCGCATTCATCGGTTGGGCATTCTATCGTGCCATCATCTACCCCAAGCTGCTCAGCCCCTTGAGAAGTTTACCAGAACCATCTGGCGGGAGTTTCTGGAATGGCCAATCAGCCAGGATCATGGCCGACCCTACTGGCCATCCGCAAAGGGAGTGGATTGACACTATTCCAAACGATGGACTTATTAGATACACTAACTGGCTTAACTCGGAAAGAGTCCTTTTGACATCACCAAAGTCTCTCGCGGAAGTTTTGTCATCCAAGAGTTATCAATTTGTCAAGCCTGCTCATTTCCAGACCATTATTGGCCGAATCCTCGGTATTGGTGTCTTGTTCGCAGAGGGCGAAGAACACAGGGTTCAACGCAAGAACTTGATGCCTGCGTTTTCTTTCAGACATGTCAAGAATCTGTATCCACTTTTCTGGAACAAATCTGCGGAGATGGTCCAAAGGATGTCCACGGCCATTCAGGAATCTCGAGCAGAGGATGAAAAACCTGCCCATGTCATCGACGTAAGTGACTGGAGCAGCAGAGCTACATTGGACATTATCGGTCTTGCCGGTATGGGTCGAGACTTCCAAAGTCTCGAGAATCCCGGAAACGAATTGAATCAGACATACAAGATGATCTTCAATCCACCTCGTTCGGCCAGGGTCCTCGGTATACTCAACATGTTCCTACCATCTTGGTTTATGAAGATCATCCCTGTCAAGAGGAACAATGACATCGAAGTGGCCAGTTCCTTGATCAAAGCAACTTGTCACGACCTGATTGTCGCGAAAAAGGCGCGGATGGAGAAGGGTGAAACTGACGAGGTAGATATCCTGTCAGTTGCCCTCAGATCAGGAGGGTTTTCGGATCAGGACCTCGTCAACCAGATGATGACTTTCCTGGCAGCGGGTCACGAAACGACAAGCTCAAGCATGCAGTGGGCCATCTACTCACTATGCCAAAACCCAGGAGTCCAGGCTCGTCTACGCGAGGAGGTCCGTTCAAAGCTCCCTTCTATCCGCGATCCCGAAGCAAAGATCACCGCTTCCGATATCGACAATTGCCACTACCTTCAAGCCGTTTGCAAAGAGACTTTGCGTCTCTGGGCTCCGGTACCAATCACTATGCGTGTCGCTGCAAAGGACGAGACAATAGGAGAGCAGGTTATCCCCAAGGGCACGCTAGTAGTCATCGCACCTCTAGCCATCAACAGAAGCACCGAACTTTGGGGTGAAGATGCGGGTGAATTCAAGCCAGAGCGTTGGTTGACTGATGGGATTTCCAACAAGAGTGGTGGTGCCGACAGCAATTACAGCTTCTTGACCTTCCTTCATGGTCCGCGTAGTTGTATTGGACAGGGATTTGCTATGGCAGAGTTCGCTTCTCTGCTTGCGGCATGGGTGGGAACGTTTGAAACAGAATTTGACGACAAAGACTACATTCTGCAAATCAAGTCGGGAATTACCTCGAGACCAAAGGACGGCTTGTGGGTGAAGTTGAAGGAAGTCGATGGATGGTGAGAGGCTGTAATTATGATTCTCGCGGATCGAAGTATATGATCATTGGTATCTAGAGACACGTACACCGACCACTTATTCTTGCTCAACACAAAACATCCACACGTCGAAAACGGTTGTGTTCATCATGATTAGAAGGCACAGACAACAAACATGGGAATCTAGAGACAATAAAGAGTAGACTGGATTGTACTCAACAATACAGCTGGATGACTGTGGGTGTTCTCTCTGCGCATGACTCGGTAAACCCGGTGAGTGAAGAGACCTATTTCGATTGTTATCAATCCAGGCTTGGGCGCTCTCGTGGGTCTGGTATATTTAGTATCCACTGCTCCACCTGTTCACCTTCGGCTTCGGCTTCAGCGATGAAATCTCTTCTCATCCATACGGCCATCTCCACTATCTCAGACACATTGAAAGGTTGCAGCACACCACCAGGACAACAGTATTTCCGGAACAATTCACGATACACGTTTGGTCCTGGGAATAGTTAGTAAGATGAGACAATTTGTAAGGGATCAGATGGCTTATATGACATACCAGCATCTTCCTTGAGACCGTGTAGGAGATAATTGATCTGACGCACACTCCAATCTCGTGACGTTACGCCTGATACATTGCGTGACTGCGATGAAGTTCCTGTCTCATCGACAAGGCGTATCAATCTCAGATGTTCATCTTGCTTGGGATTCAGCATAAGTCGACCTTCGAGCTCGGCTTGTCGTCTTTGTGTATGAAGTTTCAGCCACTCTGCTCGCCAGCTTCGAAGAAGTCGTGACGTCTGCTCATCTTTGACTTCTCCGTTAATTCGAAGTCTTCGTTGCTCGGCAGCTACGGTGACTGATCGTACCGCATTTTCTGCTTGTTGCATGTCCCTTAGCTTTCGCGTCGTCCTTTCCCATTCTCCTTTTATCTTGCTGACCATGCTGATCGTGTCTCGTTTCCCTACCCCACTCTTCTTGTATATGTCTAGCTCCTTGATCTGGCTATGAAAGTTGATGATCACAGCCATGAGCCTTCCTAATATCTCGAACTGTTTACGAGAGAGCTTCTTCATGTTGCCCGCAATTCGAAGGTAGTAAAGAAGCAAGCGGCGCAGAGTATGCACAAGATGTGGAAGTACAACGAGTAGTCCATCTCTAAGTCGCCTTATGTCCCATGGACTTGATCGCAAGTATTCCTTCGCCTGCTCTTGAAGCTTGATAGCCTCTTCATCGACGTGTTCCATCTGGACAGAATCTTCGTTCTCCCGTAAGCGACGTATTGTGGCGCTGAAAGCTTTGGAGTCGTCCAAGATCCTTTTCGCAAGCGTCGTCTTCGGAGTTCTCTTCTCGAGATTTAATACGTCCTTGAACGCGCCAGCTAATCTCTCGGGTACATGGACATCTTGAACTTCTTGTTCCGAACTTGATGAGTCACTGTTCCCCCCCTCATCATTATCGTCCACCCGCTGAAATTCTGACGCGGCTGCAATGTCACTCTGCGGCACTTTGGTGGCAGGGCCTCCAGTCAACTGTTCTGATGGAGTGCGTGAAACGACATCTAGCTCCTTTTGAGCCTGATCTGCGTTGACGTTGGTTTCGATATCTCGGTGTGTCAAATCATCATCCCGACCTGATAGCGATGCCGACTCTGCAGATTGTTCGTGATGGTCTGCCTGTCCGGTATTTTCGTTTTTGTGTGCTGTGGCAATCGTGCTATTATCAAAGGGAGCAGTGCTGATTTTCGCCGCTCCTAGGCGTTTGGACAATCGAAGGTTCCTCGTTGTAGTTGATTTCTCAGGCTCGTCCTCATTTTCTTCGACAACCTCTTTTCTTTTTGGTCGATCGACTAACTTGCGTTTCTTAGAGGCAGGTGCCGATGCCTCTCTTGACTGTTCCTGGTTTACTCCAGAAGATGTTTTCACGGTTACATCCGCAGCCTGCTTAGCTCTTATTCTGGCGCTTGGGGTTCTGCGCTTGAAATGTTCCTGGATTCCACTGTACAGCACATTGTCTTGATTCGATAACCTTGTCAACTTTCCGGGTACTGGTCGAGGATGCGCCATAGAAGAGCTTTCTTTATTATTAAAAATCATCTCGTTGATGATATTGACTGAAGACATCGTCGGGTTTGAAGAACTTGGTAGACTGATCTTATTGGAGTATGAGCTTGAACCAAATTCGCTGTCATCAGGCTGGCTCAGCGAGCTATCATCCAGGTCTATTGTTGTGTCTGGAATTTCCTCTCCAAGATTGCATATGTAATCTGAGGGATTGTCAACAGCCGCTCTCTCGTCATATATCCAGTCGCTGTCGTCGGAATTCTACTCCGTCAAGCTCGCCGGTAGAGTACCCATGAACCTAGTCCACATCATGATTTTGGTGTGAACGCTTCACAGTCTCTGTGTATGGTCCAAAGGCCGAGTCAGGAAGATTGTTGACAAACACATGAATGTGGGGAAGGCTTGGCTGATTGTTCCTTCCTCCAGCCTCATCGCACCATTGTTTGATGATGCTGAACGTCTCTCAAGTCCAGGTAGTTACTAGAGGTATCTCGAGTGGAAGGCCGAGGCCTGATCAAGATTTATGAACGTTTTTAAGTATCTGAACAATACATATGTGTTCACATGAAGGTTGTCTCTTCTACCTGTAGACTACAAAGATGCAGGGCAATCGCAACCGAGCTTCTTCGGCAGATTTAGCCGACTCATCTTCAGTATCCTCTTGTGAAGACACAATCTGCCATCGTATCGAGCTTCAAATCAACACCATGGCTGACGATCTTCGCAACGGACATGGATCAAACCCCGTCTTGAAAGTAGGGCCCGTGGGAACACATACGTCTTTTTCCACGCCGACGAAACGCATCAATGATGGCGATGATCTATCGTTCTTCCTGCGCAGCATGGCCTATGCAGATGTCATGACATTCATTCTACAGCTGAATCGTTCAATGATACCAAGGAGACGCGAAGACGACTCTGAGACGTATGATGAATGGTCTCTGAACAAAAACCAAATTCAGCAGTCTCAGAATGTAACAAAGCTAAAGCAAATGGTCGCATCGCTGGAAGCTCTCGTTGAAAAGACGCCTCCAGAGACTGGTCCTCGAAGATTTGGAAACGCAGCATTTCGGAAGTGGTACAGCGCCGCCCAAGAAGCCACACCGTCTCTTTTGCGTGAAGCTCTCCCACAAAGCGTGTGGGACCGTGCCTCAGATGACACAGAGCAGGAAGCTCTAAGCAATGAACTTGCAACATATCTTTTGGGCAGCTTCGGAAGTTCAGAAAGGTTGGACTATGGCACAGGTCATGAGCTGAGCTTTATCGCTTTTCTTGGGTGCATCTGGAAGTTGGGCGGTTTTTCACAAGTCGAACCTGGGGCAGAGGAGAGGGGCATCGTTGAAGGTGTCATACAACCGTAAGTTTACTGTCCATGCAAACTATCGTTCTTGCTAACAACACATACCACACAGCTACCTAGGACTCGTCCGAAAGCTTATCCTGACGTATACTCTCGAGCCTGCTGGCTCTCACGGAGTATGGGGATTGGACGATCACTCTTTCATACCTTATATTTTAGGTTCAGCTCAATATTGTCCACCTATCGACGATAGTCCCAAGATACCCACAGAAGGATCGTTGCCCGGTGCGCCTTCACCAACTCGTACTGCCAAAAGAGATTCGGCCGAAATGTACAGAGAAAGCAACATGTATTTCTCTGCCATTGCGTTCATATTTGATGTCAAGACTGGTCCATTTTGGGAGCATAGTCCAACACTATATGACATTTCCGGCATCAAGGATGGATGGGCCAAGATCAACAAGGTAAGTGACCACTCCAGATTCAAATATGAGTAGTTGAATTGACAGTAAATCAGGGCATGGTCAAGATGTACAACGCCGAAGTCCTATCCAAGTTTCCCGTCGTTCAACACTTTCCATTCGGGTCACTATTCGAATGGAAGCAGGATCCAAGAGCACCGATGCCTACCAAATCGACCCACATGAACTCACAACCGAGACATACTAACAAGCCTACTACCCCAAACGTTGGCTATGAACAACCATCAGTACGAGCCACAGAAGCGGGTATGTCGAGGCCGTCGTCTGGCATGCCCACCACGTCCGCACCATGGGCTGCGACAGGAGTCTCAGCAAATGTCACAAGAGCGCCATGGGCAAGAGCTCCACCAGGGCCAAATCGACCTGCTTGATAGCGCATATCTCTTGGCTAAATATGGTGTAGGTTCTCGGTTACAGTTGTCGTACTTCAAACACAATGGAATTGGAGAGCCGAGACTGTCACCACCGAGATTTCAGATAGTAACGTACTACCGACTACCGACAGGCTGTCCGACAGCCCAAAACGGTGTGGTAAACAGATCGAGAAACGTGTTTAGTTTCAGAGCTCGGTCATGCACAAACGTTGAGCGAAAGCCGAAATCTCCTCGCAAAAGTGTTGCATATCCACGTGTGCGTGTATGCGTGTTCAAGAATTGCGCAGGGTACGTGTGCAGGGTACTAATGCATGCATCTGTCAGGGTATCTGTACGTAAGCACTGAACATCTGAAGCTGAAGGTCAAGAAGCGACAAGAGTCCTCAACAGACGCATCCAGGAAGAGAAACACTCGGTGACAAGCACCGCGGAAGCAAGATAGCGTTGATCTAGAACAGCGCATACAGTATCTGATCGGCATCCCCGGGCGCCATGCGGAAAGAATGATATGCAAGCCCCGCTCATTCACGGTGCCTGAGCCAATTAGAATTTGTGAAGAAATTGCGTCGGTGCTGAAAATCAGCGCTAGAATGCAGATGGTCGAAAGCTTCGTGAACATGGTAGCTGGATACGCAGCCATGGCTGGGTGCCGGTTGGCCACCTCTTCCAGGAACCACAAGAGTCTTGAGACCTTTTGAATCTGCGCTGGGCGCGACATGATTCAAGTCTGTGGTACGACCGTACGAGTACGACATGACTTGTCCCTTTTTGCTCTCTTCTTAGGCGCTATCGAGGTGAGATGCGCATGAGGGTCCTGAGCTTTAACAACCCGTTTCCCCATTCTCCAGATCGTTGCTACCCTTTTGCTTTCCTTTTCGTTTTGCTTTTGTATTGATACTGTGAATTTACCCGCACCTACTTTTCTTTGTACTGGCAATATGCCTGGAAATAGTAAGTGATTTTGTGGCATGCAAACTTCATGAAGCAATCGATTTAACATCATCTCAAGCTTCGGATAGACTCGACCAGATCAAGAAGGCGTTCAGAGGATTGTTTCGACGAAAGAAGGCGACAGCGACCACAGCAGGAGCCCCTCAATTACCCATTGCCAGACCTATAAGACTCGTACCCCAAATGCCTCAGCGAATTCAACGACCACGATCTTATTCAGCAGTCGCCGCACCAGAAGTCTACTCGTACCAACAGACGACAGAACCGTCATGGCCGATCTTTGGTCAACTACCGACGGCCGGTGGATTTTACTGCTCTCCTGTCGAACTACCGGGATCGTTGGTGCCAATGCAGCTGCAGCAACGTTCTCACTCTGATGTGGGTCCGCCAACTTCGATATCAGATCTGTTCAGCGAACTCGACGCAAACTCAGTACGAAGATTAAGTGTTGTCGAAGACGAGGAAGCCATTCCCGAATTGGCATCGCCGGTAATTGATGGCGCATTCCAATTTGAAGGACATGCGGAGTCGGACGCGCGGGAATTGGAGGAACAGCAGGCAGAAAATGAAGACGAAACAGTGGTTTTGGAAGAGCCTCTAGAAAAAGGTGTCCACACCAAGGAGACGACCAACGATGAATTGAAGAAGGATGTTACCGAGGAGAAAGAGGAGGAACAATCAACGACAGAAAAATTACTCGATCCAGCCGACATTCCACTCCCTGAATCAGCAGACCCAGGTAAGGACTTTTCATGCCATGACCTGCCACAATTGGTATTGACAATATTCGTAGATATCCACAGCCCGATAACAGCAGCATCGGCATCATCACAAGTAACACTACCCAGGAACGACTCTCCCTATGAACCTTCCAAAAAGGAAGAGGTAGAGGTAGAGGAGGAAGAAGAGGAAGTAAGCTCATTGTACAGCACCGACCACTCTTCCGACTACGACTCTGCCACGGACGAGGCCACTGTCTCTACTCCTCGCACCTCCTCCATGAGAGCGGAAACCATGGAATACTTTGACGAGAAGATTCCTGTCATCGAGGAGAGGCCTCAAATCCGCTCCATCGTTGCAGCACCCGGTATGGCTGCCACTTCTGGCCCTCTGAACGACTTTCCTTTCCGTTGAGGCCGATGTGGCCCTTGATGTTTCCTTGATTCTTACTCTTCTATGACCCTCTATTTTGTTTACTATTGTCCTTTTTTCTTTTGTTTTTGGAAAGGCGCATGATGCTTTTCTACCAAATGGGCGCCCGGATCTTGACAGCATGATACCACTGACGATTTCTTCCATATTGTATATATTTTTCCTGTTCATTTAGGCTGTACATAGGTCCGATGAGGAGGGTGTGTTTCGAAAGACACCGAAACGAGAATTCGGCTACCAAAATAGAAAAATATCTATTTCACTTTGCGAAATCACAGAACAGTTATTACAGTGCTTTGCATGCAGTAGGCAAACGCATGAAGAAAAAGAATAGATCCTTGTTCAATTTGACAGATGCATGTTGATTGACAGATCGGTCTCTCAAGCCAATATATTGATGGCGTGCTTTGTTTTGCCGATGGGGAGACGCCACTTCATGAATTGATGAACGGACCTCCGATGTGTCTTTTATTCCAACGACAAGGCAAAACGACAAACCAGAAATAGCAACACACCATATCACATCCCATACCGTACCCAAGCTAAAGCAGTCAAACCGAAGAGTTAAAAGGAAAAAAGATAAGAACCGAAAGAAGAGGAAATGTCAACAGCAGACGGATCAACACTCTTACCACTGACCCAAACAACCCCAAGGATAGTAATCTACCACCAAACAATCCACCACAACGACACCTTCATATCCCTGTTACCACTGATAACCAATCAAACGGGGGTGACACACGTGAACATCGCTGCCATCCACCTGAACGAAGGACCGGGCAATATCACTTTGAATGATGACCCTCCGGACGCACCGAAATATGACAGGTTGTGGGGGGAGATCGCTTGGTTGCAGGCTTCCGGCGTGAAAGTCTTGGGCATGTTGGGGGGAGCTGCTAAAGGGAGTTTTGAACGGTTGGATGGGGATGACGAGGGAAAGGTATGTTTTCGTTGATCAATACTTGCCCATCTCTTATCCGAGTTTCTTACCTCCTCGTCAAATGGATGTATCTTGTTTGCTTTTAAGATACGACGGGGAAAAATGACTGAGGAAGGTGTTCAATGTTAGAAGAAAAGGTTGAAAACAAAAAAAAAAAAAAAAAAAAGACAAAGATTCATGACTGACGATGCAAAACAAAAAACAGTTTGAAGCATACTACGCTCCCCTGCACCGTCTAATCTCAACACACAAGCTCTCCGGCCTAGACCTCGACATAGAAGAACCAATGACCCTGCCAGGCGTGATCCGTCTCATCGACCGCCTCCGTTCCGACTTCGGTCCCTCGTTCCTGATAACCCTGGCACCGGTGGCAACAGCGTTACTCCCTTCCCAACCCCATCTATCAGGGTTTTCCTACCAACTGCTAGAACAGTTGCGAGGCCACGAGATCGCGTGGTACAACACGCAATTCTATTGTGGGTGGGGTGACGCCACGACTACGTTCTGGTACGACGCGATCGTTTCTTCGGGCTGGCGGCCTGAAAAAGTTGTGCTGGGTGTTGTCACGAATCCGGGCAATGGTGCTGGGTTTGTGGGCTTGGAGAGGATGTTTGAGGTGTTGAGGATGTTGAGGGCGAAGTATCAGGGTTTTGGTGGTGTGATGGGGTGGGAGTATTTCAACTCTTTGGGGGCTGCTGGGGATGGAGGTGAGGGGGAACGGGAAGGGGAGCCTTGGAGGTGGGCTGAGGGGATGGGTAGGGCTGTTAGGTGTAGATTGCCTCCGAGTGGGCAAGTGGAGGGTGGAAGGGGTGTTGAGAGACCGGTTGCTCAGCAGGGTGGAGGATCTGTCATGCCTGTGCCCATGCATCCTTTTTCCGCAAAGGATATCGAGACGTTGACGGGTTTGGGATTTTCAGATCAACAGGCTGTTGCTGCGTTGAATGCGACGAATGGGAATGTCGAGTACGCTGCTGGATTGCTTTTCCAGGACTGAAGTGATGATGTATAGAGGCATGCCGCTGGTTTACTTCCTTGCGAAGACCCAGCAAACGCATGAGATACATGGGCATTCTAGAGATGGATACACAGTCACGGTTTGGAAGGCATCATGCTAGATTCACAAGTTATCGGCAAACATAAAAAATCATGACGAGTTTTCATTGCAGATTTGAGTGCTGTCACCACACCTCTCCCTCGAAGGGAAAGAAACAAGAGATGAAACACTCTTCTTTTCCTGAAAATTCATGGCCTTTGACGACACGACCAAAGCGTGAAGAGTGGAAAGTGTAAGAAGGATGCTTAAGATACAAAAGGGGAATCCGACCCGTGCTTCCTCCCTTCTTAAAAGTAATTCGCCGCCAACGCCCATGATAAGCAAAGCCCTTGCCTATGCCAGAGAGAGAATAAAAGAAAAACAAAAACGAGGTTGGAGCCGTCTTGAGAAGAAGAAGAAAGAAGGGAATACGAAAATGGAGACATCAAAGGGCGTGTCAATCTTGTTGTCGTTGTTGTTGTTCTGCGTTGGGTGTTGTGTCAATCAATGATAACCGTTCCTGGCACCATAGTACTTTGAATCGGAAAAGTAAGGATGCACGCAAGCCTGCTTGGCGCTGATTCTGCCCGCGGGGTCATAGACGAGCAGACTCTCGAGCAAATCTAGACCTTCCTCACCGAGGACTCTGCTGCCTTCGGGGTTGATGATGTCGTCTTCGTGGTTGCGGGACCACTTGGGGAACGAAGGCTTGAAGTCGGGGAAGCTCGTGACACCTGGCCAGTCGTCCTCGGTGGGGGTGCCCAAGACGCGGAAGATTTTGAAGATTTCGTCGATTTCAGAGTCGCCGGGGAAGAGGGGCTTGCGGGTGGCCATCTCGGCGAAGATGCAGCCGATGGACCACATGTCGACGCCTGTGCTGTATTGACGGCCACCGAGGAGAATTTCAGGGGAGCGGTACCACAAAGTGACGACCTGTGAAAGAGAGGTGCTCCGTTAGCAGAGGCAAAGAGGGGAGCAGGAATAATAGATGGTATAGGGGCATGACAAACCTCGTGAGTGTAGGTGCGTAGAGGCACACCAAAGGCTCTGGCGAGACCGAAATCAGCCAACTTGAGGTTGCCCTCCTTGTCGATGAGCAAGTTTTGCGGCTTCAGATCGCGGTGCAGGATACGGTGGGCGTGACAGTAGCGAATGCCAGCGCAAAGCTGGTGCATGAACTTCTTGACCATGGCGTCTCCCAAACCCATGTGTCCTTGTCTTCCATCCATGACACCCTCGGGCAAAGACTTGCCGCGACCTCCCTGTGAGACCGGCAGAGCTTCCATGTACTTTTTCAGATCCAGGTCGAGGTATTCAAAGACGAGGTACAGCTTGTGGCCGTCGGCGTGGACTATGTTGAGCAGGCGGACAATGTTGGGGTCATTCATCTCCTTGAGCAGAGAGATTTCGCGGATGGCTGTTGATGGCACGCCCTCGTCTTCGGCCTCCAGGCGGATCTTCTTGAGGGCGACGATGCGGTTGTCGGGCGTTGTGAGGTCGCGCGCCTTGTAGACAACTCCGTATGTGCCTGCGATTGGCGTCAGTCAGCTTTGGGTTGGACCATCAAGACGTCTTGTTATTGTTGTACACACCCTCGCCAATCTTCTCCATCTTTTGGTAGTTCTCCATGGCTGCGGTTGTGTGTACGCGTGTGAATGTCCGGTCGCAGCGAGTCTGGTCTGAGTCTCAGGCAAGAAGTGAATGTGCGGTGGACGGAGATATGTGTGTCTGACGGTCGAAGCGCAAGATGGATATGCCGCAGAGGGTCAACGGGTCCGCTGAAGGGTGCTGAGTAGAAAGGGGGGGAACGGCGCTTGCAGTGAATGAAAGGTGGCAATGATTTTGATTCTTCCTGCAGAGTTGGTATCTTCTTTCAGTGCTTCCCAAGAAACGAGTGGAACTGGGCAAATCCAAATCGATTATGCTCTGGTTTTTGCTTTGAATCAAAGAGCGGGAACCAAGGATTGTGCTTGGTGTGGTGTTTTATTTTCTTGTCAACAACAAGCCCCCACGTAAACATTGACTGCTCTGCTGAACGTGGGCCACACACACACACACACACACACACACACACACACACACACACACACACACACACACACACACCAAGCCTTGTTGCACACAAACACTGCACAGCACAACACAAACAAGCACAAAAGCCGACATCAAACACAACATCAATTCCCATCATCACAAAGAAAAAACATCAACATCGTCATCATCCATTGCAAAACATCAACCATATATTAATTCGTACAAGACAATGACCCAGCATCTGGATCCTCATGCTCGTCCGCCAGAAGAGTTGCGCGCACAATACAAACGATATCAAAAGGCTCCCTTGACAGTCCTCAATCAAGATCCAGATCTGTTTGATGCGTCACGAAGCAGTTGGGCCGGTTGCAGAGAATGTCCTCCATCACAACATGTTCCCGATGACTTGGAAGCTGTCTATACTCGTTTCCTCGACTCTCACACCAGTGGCAATAAACCCCTACAGGCAAAACCCAAAGTCTACGAACATCCAGACTTGCCAGGTAGATTTTTCTCCCCCTTCAACAAGCCTTGGTAAACTCGTTCTGAGTAAAAGGTAGGTCTCTTCATCCTCCCAGCCCTACTGCCCAATCCCGTCCAACTTCGTCTTCTCGACAAACTGCTCCATCGAGATCTTTCCCATCCCATCCACAAGACAAACCTAAGCATGCACTATGACCTATCCTACCCAAAACAAGATGACGGCACGCCTACTTCTTTCTTTAGCAGTCAGGCTCTATCCCTCATGCACTCCCCGAAAGATCCAACAATCCACAAACCAATGGCCATGTCCTCTTGCCTGAACAGGAAAATGCGATGGGTAACACTAGGTGGCCAATACGATTGGACCCAAAAAGTCTATCCTGCCTCCCCACCGCCTTTGTTTCCAAAGGACATTGCTTCATTGGTCGAAGGCCTGTTTCCGACCATGAAAGCTCAGGCAGCGATAGTGAATCTGTACACTCCGACCGATACACTAAGTATGCATCGGGATGTGAGCGAAGATTGTGATAGACCACTCATAAGCATATCTCTCGGCTGCGACGGTATTTTTGTCGTGGGTATGGAAGGAGGAAAGGCTCTTGCGATGCGTTTGCGCTCTGGCGATGCTGTTGTTATGGCTGGCGAGGCGAGATATGCTTGGCATGGTGTGCCGCAGATTGTCGCTGGCACTTGTCCTGAATGGATGGCTGATTGGCCGTATGTTGAGGGAGGAGTTGGTGATGGCGGAGAGAGCTATGAACATTGGAAAGGGTGGATGGCGAGGAAGAGGATCAATCTCAATGTACGACAGATGAGGGAAGACGATACCGGCCGGTGAGCGGGTTTGATACGACATCTTTTGGTCTCCTAGACAAGTGAAGATCGTGCCATGTACTAATATAAATATCGCACAAAACGTTCTTAGAGGCTACATTGTGTCCCGTTGCTTTGTTCATTCTGCGAGACAAGATTTGACATTGTCAAGTTGCTGGTCAACATAATGAAAACCGTGGTCAGGGTTACTGCTCAGCATTCCGGACTGAAGCCCTTCCATGCATGTCATGATACCATAAAACTATATCACGATCATTTTACAAACATGCCCAGACGACACCTCCACAAGTTCATTCAAGACCGCAGGCAAAACAAATTGAAAACTTTGACAAATCTTCTCGATAAAGAGCTAAAATGCCCTTCTTGACTTTGCAACTATCTACCTATCAACTTTCTAGGAAACCATGCTTTCTTTTTTCGTCAATCGCTCCGCCCTTTCGTTGTATGACCCATTACTTGGACGCATAATCCTTTCTCAGCATCCACTTCATCTCATCGGCCTGCTCCTTTGTCACCAAAGCCTCCAACCGATCAATCTTCATGAAATCATGGTCGTCAAACTCGAAACCGGGTATCACAGTCTGTGTTCATCAGTAAACATATCTCACCAATACACTGTTGAAAAGAACGAGCAGAACAGAAAAGACAAAAGAAGAAGAGAAAGAGAAGAGAGAAGAAACTTACCTCACTAATCAACAACCCCCCATTCTCACCCTTCTCCTCCCCATCTACCGGCGGCAACAAAAAACTACTCTTATACTTACCCCCCTCAACAATCCACTGTATCTTTTCCCCTTTCTCAACATCCTGTCCCACAACAAACGTTTCCACCCTAGCTTTCCCTCTGATTGCGTGATGGGTGTCATAACCCGGCATAACCTCGTCCGCATGGATAATCACATAACGACCCCTGCCTCGGTGCAAAGTGTGTATAGTTTTCCCCTTGTTGCGGTGGAAACCGCCCATGTTTGATTCTGGAGTCAGGAGGTAGTGGATTGTGGTGCTGGAATTGCGGGTCTTGTCTTTGTCGGCATCCTGTGCGGTGCTGCCGCTGTTCTGATCGGCTGGGGTGAGTTTGTTGCTCAAGTCTGTGGATACCGCGCCGGTGCTTGTGTAGAACGTTGTAGGGGTTTGTTGTTCGCTGGTCTCTGACGGTGATGTAGTGGAAGCGGTCTCTTGGGCGGAGAGGAATGGGTTCGGTACAAGACGGCTGTCACGATCGGTTTCTACGAAATATCCGCCTTCGACATGGGATTGTAGGTTCAGGGTCTCGATGAGCTTGGCTAGTTTTGGTGTTTCGTTGCGGATGTCTGGTTGCACTTTTGGTTCGTAGACGGGTTTGAGAGGAGGAAGGGATGGGTCGATGGTGGATGTCATGGTTGTTGCTATTATTCTCTTCTCGATGCGGTCTGCGTGAGATGGTATGGAGGTTGGGCGGTGTCAAAGGTAGTAAGGTTGTATTGTACAGCTCTTACGAAGCTTGGAGGGGACGAAAGTTGGAACTGATTGATTGCCCATGACACAAGGCAGATCGCTAGTAATTATCCACAATCTCTCGTCCCTATGAGGTAATCTCTTTCACATGAAAAGTGCAATTATCATATCTCACAAGTTGCAAATCATAGGTACAATATTTAGTATAAGACAATCGAAAGCGTGGCATTCAGCTGAACTATTAATCGTGCTGGAAGGTATCGTGCAATCAATAAACTACAATCATTCACATGCATGCATCCTGTATATTACTTAGTTTCATCCACCCATCCATCCTCATTCCACAGTCATCATTACACCTTGCTTCCAGTGGCTACACCATCAGCAGGACCAGCTGTGGCAGATCCCTCTGTTAGTTTGGCATTCTCAGCAGCCTCTGCTGCCTCTCTCTCCTCGACACTAGCTGGTGTGTGAGTAGCAGCAGTGGTAGTAGTAGGCTCAGTAGCAGTAGCGGCGCCAGTGGAAGCGACAGGGCTAACAGTGTTGCTCTCGACCGGGCTAGCGGCTGCGCTGTTGGGCAGATCGTTGGTCTGCATGCCAGAAGCTCCTCTGAGGGTTTCCCACCACTTCTGAGCGTCCTGAGGTGTGTGTGCCTTGAAAGCGAACTCCTTGGACATGGCGAGCTTGTTGCCGACGCTGCCACCGGAAACGTCCTTGCCCTTGACGGCAAACTTGAGTCCATCGAGAGCACCTACAACGCAGTCGGGGAGGTAGAGAGAAGTCTCGGGAGTTGGATCCTTGGAGAAATCGTCGTCGGTCTTGAACTCGTGCATGAACTTGGAAGGAGTGATGACCCAGAAGGCAGCATCGTACTTCTTGAGGAGTCCGCTCTTGCGCTCGAGAGAGCCGGCAATCAAAGGCTGAGTGGCCCTGTGGTCCTGATTGGGGAAGTTGACGTTCTCAATGCTGCGAGGAGGAGCCGAAGGGTCAATGAGGAGGTTGTTGTTTCTCTTGACGAAACCTGTATATCATGTTAGTATCAAAGAGCATACACAAGACAAGTACAACTCAAACTCACCATTCCACTCAAAGTCAGCAGGAATCTGCTGAGCAGTGCTCGTCATATTACCATACATGGTGCGAGTTTGCTCTGCCTGGTTGCCCACAATCTGGTTGAACTGACCCAGACCGTTCTGGATGGTCTGCAGGATGTGAGCCTCAAACTGAGAGAACGAGTTCTGAACAGAGATGATATCCTGGCGGTTGTTGTTCTCCTCGATGATTTGCTTGTTCAGACGGTGGTAGACACCACGCTGGAGGATATAAGGGTCATCCTTGGCAGTGAGCTTGCCGCCAGTGCTGTCGAAAGCAGCAGTCTGCTGGCCCAACAGCTCGATGTGCTTCTGAGAAGTAGAGCGGGCCTTGTCGACCAGCTTGCCTCCCTTTCCAGCACCCTTGGTCAGCTCCTTGCTCTTGTTCTTGATTTCAGAGTGCAGGCGCTCAAAGACGGGAAGCACGGTTCCCTTGAGTGTCTTGGCTGTCTCGGCGTGAGAGTTGGAGATACCCTATAGATCTGGTCAGTCTCAAATAACTAAATGGAATGGACAGATTGAGTGTACGTACCTGAGTGTTGGATCTGATGGTGTCAAAAGTGCCAGCGATACCGCCTAGTTGCTGATCAAAGTGGTGGCCTTCCTTGAGGGGGTGTGAGACAGTCTAGAAGACATGTCAACATTATTGGCGCACATGTGGAAGACGAGGAGGGTGATTGCATAGCATACCTTGAGCACCTTCTCGTACTCCTTGGCGTGAGCGTGTTGCATCTTCTCAGTTGAAGTGACGTAGTCCTCGAGGTAACCACAAGCATGCTTCCATGCCTGGAGGCGCTCAAGGAAGAGCTTGGTAACCTCACTGGTGTCCTCATCAGGGATGGCATCGTCATCGGTAGCGCTCCTTGTAGGGAGCTGCTGCGTGGCAGACTCGTTTGTCTTGTGGTGGTCCAACATGGTGATCTAAACAGAGGTTGAAGGTCAGTCTTCTGCGTGGTTGAAAGATGTGGAAGCTCTATGAGAAATCTTGAAGAAAGGCGGTGAGCCGGTATACCAGAAGATTTACGATGATCGACCGGGAGGGATATATGGATGCTTGGAAGTCTGGACTGAAGGACACTAACAGATGATATCAAAAAGTTTCAAAGCTTGTAACGTGTTACAGAAGGATTCCTTTCCAGCAGAAACAGGTTTGGGCAAGTCAAGTATATATATATATATATATATATATCAATGTGGCTATGCAAGCTATCTATGCAATGTCCTCCTTATTGCAGCAAAACGGTCCAGACAACCTCGTCAAGCAACGGCCTGAACCCTGATCTCAACTCTGTGCCATGACAAACCGTGTCGTTTCATGATTCTGACGAAAGTGGCTGCATGCACGTGCACTGTCTGCCCCTCGATTTCATGGTCAAGGCTGGAGATTCATGATCATGTTGCCCTGCCAACCAAAATGCTTCGCTATGGTAGGTTAATCTGAAATCTGGAATCCTGGACCAAAGAGATTGATCGTATCCCGTGAGATTGCTGGAGAAGATTGCTAAGCCATGAGCCGCTTCATAAGACTATCGGAGTGACAAGCGCTTATACCTACGCAGGCGCCACTTCATCACACTGGACTAGTGGCATGCTGTCATCTGAGCTCGGTATGCCGATTCGAGAAAGTGCAGCATCACTACCTCTTTTACTCATCTCCTAATGCAACATCAATACTTCTTAAACATTCAGAAAATCTCCATACTACCTATCGGGTATCACACCACAACTGGAGCTTCAGAAGTCAGTTCAGAAGAGTGGCAAGCACGGAAAACAAGAGTTGCCTGGAAGGATAGTCTGGCCAGATATGCCTATAACATGCCACGTGATCTGTCTAACTCAATGCGGCTAGCCATCGAGAGACGCACGAGAGCAATGCAAGAGCTCTCGATGCTCCAATTCATGCAGTTGAGCTCTCGCAGAACTTGATCGTTGACCACAAATCGCAGATTGTTTTACAAGAATTGTATCGAATCGAACACCAGATCTTTGTGTGTGTGAAAAACTAAGGACGACTGTCATGAGAACGGTGGTAGTACTTTGGCTATCGTAATGACCGAGAAGGTCAGGCAAGGCAAGAACAGGCGAAAGAGAAGGAAGAAGATCAAAACAAACGAAAGTCGCTATATGCATGTACAAGAGATGTCCGAGAAAAAACAAATACAACTCCTCCCACTGGTAATCGAGGTCCCAAAAAGAGAACGATAAACGCCTTTTATGCTTCGGCCGTCCACTTTCACCAGAGATCCGTATTCTCCTCGTCCTGCCACAAACTGCTCTGGTCAAAAGGAGACGAATCATTGCTGTATCCCAAGTAATCTTGACCGGCACTTCCTTGACTTCCTCCTCCTCCTGCTGCTCGTTGTTGTTGTTGTTGATGTTGTTGTAGCTGTTGTTGCTGCAGCTGCTGTTGTTCTTGCTGCTGCTGTGATTGAAGTTGTTGCTGTTCGGGTCCTCCGGACGCATCACTTGCCTGGTGTTGACGTTGCTACACAGTGTTAGTGAATGCGCATCATGACCATCAGAAGATGATTGTTTTGCTTACCTCTTGCCATTTCTTGTACTTGTTGTACTCCTGACCAGGCTGATCATCATCCGCATTACCAGACTGCTGTTGCTGTTGAGCCTGCTGTTGTTGCCTGGCTTGTGCTGTCTTCTGTGCTGCAGGAATCTGGGCTTGCGGATGGTACATCTGAACCTTGGCCAGATAGCTGTACATGAAGTTGGATAACAGCACCTGACTGTGGAGAGGACGTCTTGGGTTAGCAAGCTTCATGTGCGCCATCCTGTAGATAGCACGTTCTTCCAGAATACTAAAACGAGTCCAGTTGTAGTCAATGTCCGGTCGTAGAATACGCGGAGGAGGCTCCGGAGACAAAGCCCGAGGACTGTCCCTCGATACTTGATGGTGGTGTCCTTTCGAACGTTTGGCGCCTCCAAAGATTGCAGACAAAATACCCGAGTCCTTGTCCTTCTTTCCGTCAGTGGACCGGCGTGAACCGTCCTTTTTGCGTTCTTCGTCGAGTTTGATGCTTTCTCGGTCGAGAACCAGCGACTCTCGCCCCTTGGGTACTGATGAATTGCCATCAATAGACGCCTGCAGCACGTCCAAACGGGTCTTGTCGGTGGGCTTAGCATGATGTTTGACGCCCATTCTCGACTTCCTTGCTGCCTCCTTCTCACGCTCCTTTTCTTCGCTCTTCCTTTCCTTCTCCCTTTCCTTTTCCCGATCCTTCTCCTCTCCGCCAAGAAGCCAGTTCCAGCTCGTTTTGCGACTGTCTTTCTTCTCTACTTTCTTGTCTTCAAATGTCGGTACCATAGTAAGGGCGTCAGTTCGTGTGCCACCACTTCCAGGTAGAGGTGAGGGATGTGATGAGATATCGTCCAGGGTCGACTTGGTCTGCCGTGATATAGATTGAGCTGTGACAAGAGGTCTGGATCGTGCACCGCGCGAGGTTGCAGCATTACGAGGAGGAGCATTGTTCTGGTGTGATGCAGAAGACTTGTGTGGAGGGGGTTGAGAAGGAGATGTATTCGAGGCAGGATTGTGGGGTGTATGTGAAGACTTGCGTTCAGGTATAGTGAAGCTGTTGTTAGTCTGGGGTTGAGATGGTGGAGCTTCCATTGGACTGTTGTAGCCAGGAATAGGCGCAGTAGTCCTTCCATTGGACGCAATACGAGAATGGAAGGTCGTGCGTGTATGTGGATCTTGAGGTTGTGCCTTGTGCTGATCTTTCGAGTTATCCAAAGATATGGATGTTGGCTGGACAGGTGCTTGATGTGGTGGTGTGGCCTGGATATCTTCTGGCTCAGGCTTGACCTGATTTGTGTAGGGTGACGATTCTTCAGGCGCGGAAACAGTGACTATGGGAGCTCGAGGCTGCTCAGAATCAGATTCGGATTGTCGGGCTTCGGAATGACGATTATTGAGACCACGCCGGGAGCCAGCAGGACGGTCTTTACGCATGAAGGTTCTGGTAGATCGTTTCAACGTAGGGCCTGGCGGGGGTGGAAGAGGCGCATCCTGGTCATTCAAATCGAGACTTGATCTGTTCGACCCCACACCGACATTGCTAACGAGTCCCTCGAGTTCTTGAAGGTCTCCAACCGTCGGCGATGTATCTCCGGCACGGCTACCTTCAGATCGCTTCCTTTGTAACCTCTCGGCTCCATCCTGATAGCCCTTGGAAGAATCAATCTGGCGTGAAAGCATACTCTTTTTCCTCCCCAGACCGCCTGAATTGGATCTATCCACACCACTCAGAAGAGAATCTCCAGAGACTGAACGTTTCCTGATGAGATCGACACGATCCTCGACAAACGTTTTGAATTCTTTAGGAGCAAGCTCGGGGTGCAATCGAGCCGGGACCCAGAAAAGGCCTGAAGCCTTGTCCTCTTCGGCATCGTCCGGGGGCGGTGTTACTGGAGAGGAAAAGCTAGGGAGATCGGGATCTGCGTTGTCGACATTCATGGACATACGGCGGATGGCTTGCAGATTGAAGAGCTCCTGAGCCACTGCTGCCGGGCTCGACTCGTAGTCGATATCGTTCAGGGGGAACTGCTGCACGGCTGTTTCGGCCGACGACGACGAAGCCTTCCTGGACAGAGACGGAGGAGACGACGGAGACATGGGGAGATTTTCGGAGCCTATGCTACCTTTACGCGACAAAGAGTCGGCCAATGGCAACTTCTCGTTGGGGACCGTCTGTTGTAGTGGAGTGCGAGGCGGCGATGAGCGCTTGGTGTCAAAGTATGCTGATGTATCGTAGGCTTCGGCCGCTCCGCCGATGAAGCTGAGGGGACGTGAGGCTCGTCGAGAGGGCGTCAAGTATTCGTCGTCGTCGCTGCCGTACATGCCGCCGATGGCTTCGGTCACATGGTGGTTATCATCGCTGATAGATATCTGGGGGGCATGACCACGGCGGGCGTATGAGGGGTGCGAGTTCTGCAACGAGTGGTAGGGTGAGCAGGTATCTTACAGGCCGACTTGGTCGATATACACACCTGCATGGTGGACGAGATAGCTAA
Source organism: Dothideomycetes sp. NU30 (assembly GCA_026013035.2). Taxonomy (NCBI): domain Eukaryota; kingdom Fungi; phylum Ascomycota; class Dothideomycetes; species Dothideomycetes sp. NU30. The sequence goes on from BSBH01000035.1 coordinate 195,180, forward strand.
ACACGCGGATTTCTGCTCAATGGCTGGCTGGCCAGACTCAGGTGGCGAGGAAAAGAGACGACGACGACGACCGCATGAGGTTGGCACGTCGCACTGTAGTCGGATCGACTATGTAGGTGGGTAAATAGATTTCTAGAAGGATAAAATATCACGGGCACAACAACAACTACCTCTTTCGTCCTTGTCCCGATTTCCAAGATGCCTTGGGTCTCCCGTCACTGCCACTTGGTACGGAACTATCCGTCGCGCGCCGTTTACCCATGGTTAAACCCCCCCGAGCCCCCGTCGTGAACCACTGCCAGTGCTCTAGAGCTGTTTGCCTTGTCCACCTGGTCTCATCTCGCTTGCTAAGTACCAAAAGCTTGATCGGAAAGATGATATCAGCACCGTCTTCTTATTTGTGACTTGGTTATATCGATACATGGATACACAACGAAACAGGACTGGCTGGTGTACATTAGTGGTTGACGCTTTCGGGCTTTCTAGAATCTCCCGGCCCATGGTCGTCTACAAGCAGTAACGATATATGAACATACAGTACCTTATGTGGTACAATAAAGGCACAGTTGATTCGCTAAGATCGGAATTCCCATGCGGTAAAGCCTTGCTAGCTCGGCGCTTGAAGGCGCTGGAATATTGGGGTCTCAAAGAGTAGGGTATCTTAATTCATAACAAAAACTCCATCCATGCACCCGGTCAATCTTCTTTTAATTGCCGGCCAGTGTCGTCTTTCTCCAAACAATTGCAAATGCTGCGCCAACACAGACTGCTGCCCCAATGCCAATATATAAATTCGTCCGGTCTGTTCCATCATCCTCGTTCTTCGGAAACGCTGTCGACGGGAAAGTCGCACTCTCCGCAAGATGGACAAAGAATTCAGAAACAGACCCCCACGTCACACTCGTGTGCAACGGCTTAGGCACACGGAGCTCTTCAGTGTATTGGTCAGGCTGCATTTCGCTTCTTTGCACTGCCCGGTCCTGATCTGCCTTCAGAGCCGTATAAACGCCGGGTAAGGCCTCCAGGTGCGGGTATCTCTTCCGCAATTCAACGATGTACCCGAAACTATCGGGGTCGCTGGAATCATATGTATAACAAATCAAGTCGCACGCTTCTAATTTCGCTTGGTTTTCCAAGATGGCCGGTTCCAGCTCTCCGAGTTCTTTCAAGATAAGATAGCACTGTCTACCACCGGGCAGCTCGACACTGTTGACGGCTATCTCTGGCTTAATGGTAGGGTGGTATGTGTTGTTGAACGGCCTGTTGAGGAACGCAGACAACAAGCTGGATTTGCCGCTGCCGCCAGCGCCAATAATGTAGCACAGAAAGACGTTCCTCTCAACACGACCAGGTCGATGACGACGCTTGCGAGCCTTGGTCACCTTGAGTGCGGTCGCGGTACCTCCTCGTTGCGGACTTTCGAATCCGAGGTAGGCGAGATACTCGAGGGTAGTTTTTGGTTCTTCGTAAGTAGTCATACTCCATTGAGCGAGCCATCCTTGCAAGGTGATATGGCCAGCCTCGTTGCGAACAGTGCAGGAAGGGAAATCGGAGTCGATCCAAGAAGAGGGAAGGCCAGGGGTGGGTGCAAACAATGTAGCCAGCTCGGAATCGTTGAGTCCACCATCATTGTCTTTGTCGTGCAGGAGGAATAGGTCAACAAAGAAGCGATAGCCTTGGGGACTCAGCTCGGCAGAGGATGATGATGGCACATCGAATTTGGGATGCAAGAACGTGTCCTTCAAGCTTAGACTGTCGGTATATTGGAACTTTCGTAGAATGATCCAGATGGTCTCATGGCGACCCTTCTCAGCAAACATCTTGTTGAGCAAGATGAAGCCGTCTATATCGATTCCTTTGTCTGCATGAACGGAGCGTTTTACGCTGACCAAGTCTTGGTCTGACAGAGGCTTCTCGAAACACTTCATCTGAAAATCGAGGATTTCAGCATCGTTGAGCAAGCCATCCTGGTCTTTGTCGCATAGGTAAAAGATTCTTTTTAAAGCGGATATGGCAATAGGTTTCAAGGCAGATTCTTTAGCGTCGTATATCGGGGCGATGGGATGAGTGACGGCTTTCTGACAGAGGAAAAAGACCTCGTTGATGTTGTGGTGCTCGCGGGCGCTGGTGCGGATACATGAATCTATCTCCTTGTACTCTTGCATGACAGGTAGCATTTCCTCGTCAACGACTTGGGGGGTAGATATGGTTTTAGACAAGTCCGCCTTATTTGCGCATAGGACGACAGGGACATTGACACCAAGCGAGCGGAAGTAGGGAAGCCAGAAGAGGGCGACGCGCTCATAGCTGTAGTGGTCCGAGTAAACGAGGAGGATGACATTGGATTTTCGCAACTCATTCCGAAGGTTGTCGCGTTCTTGGGGAAGGGCAGAAGTGTCGACAATGGTAGTGGTGACACTTTGAGGAGTGCCTAGAGATGGAGGAATTGAGATGGCGGGCAGGACTGATTGGATCTTGGTCGTGACAAAGACGTCCTTGACGAGCGACGTGATGAGACTGGACTTGCCCGTGCCCTCGTCGCCGCACACGCACACCCTCACCGTCGCCATCCTGTGTGCGCTACTGGTACGGGGTCGGCGGCTTCAAAGCTCCAGCGTGTGAAGGTAGTAGCTTCAGACTTTGAGCGTAGGGTGATTGATTACTCGGGTGGGTCTGGACTCTGGACCGAGAGAGGCTCCGAGGTGTCTCTCAGCCAGTGCGGGGATCCCCCACACGGAGCTCTTATGTATCGTCGTGGTTCCTGTCCATCATATTCACATGTCTCGCTGATGTTGCTGTTGGTGTCAGTGACTTGATACCCCCTTCGCGCACATACTAGAGCGCCTTTGGATCCTTCCTCTCTCTTCTTTCCAATCTTCCTTAGACGTCTCGTATCACTACCAAAAGCACCGTTCTCTCCGTCGGCCCCATTGGCACATCTCCTCCCACCAATTCGCTTGCCCTCCTTGTAATTACAGCCATTCATTTAACCTCGACATGTTGTGAGTCTCGGGCATATCTGCAAGATCTGTTCCCGTATTGACTTGTTCCGCCAGTGTACTGCCACCTCCTCCGCGCTATCCCAATGGCAGCCTGTATACCGGCTACCCACCCGGCGCAATAATCGAAACCAACAATACACTTGCTACTCACATCGGCCCAGAGTACCAGCTGGTCGTCGGTGAGGGCACATATATTCAGCGCGACATATTACACCTGGCCACGCCTCCTCCGCATCCTTCCGAAAACCCCGTGCCCAACAACAATCCGCTCTCTACCACCATTGCACCTCCTACCTCCGGCACTAAGTTGTCTCTTACCATTCTGGCACCAAAGAAACCTTCAGATAATACTCTCACCCGCACCATCACTGCCAGTAGCCAACGTTCTGCTGTTGCCTCGAGTAATCAGGAAGACCCAACCCACACTTTTGGCGATGGCAACCCTGCCTTGATCCCGCCCCCAACCAAAGGCAGCAAAGACCCAAACAAGAGAAACAAGCCAAAGAACAACATAGTTAAGAGCAATTCCTCATTCGTCTCCCGTGTCATCCCCCATGAGGCTCTCCAGAAACGTCTACAAGACCGCAATCCGAGTGGTGTCTTTGCCATCGCCAACATCAACAGAGCTGTGCAATGGCTTGACCTGTCTTCCGACACAAAGGTATGTCGATCTGCCTCTCTCACCGATACCTGACTTTCTCACATTCTTCGAGACAGAAAACTTGACCAAGATTTTGTTCACCAAGGCGCATGCTCTCTGTCACAATGTGAATCAGCTTACCAAGAGTGCCAGCCATCTCGATATCGCTTTTGGATTCTCTTCATCTGACATAATCTGGTACGAACCCATGACTCAAAAGTATGCTCGTATCAACAAGAACGTAGGCTCTCCTGTACCCGCGTCTTAGTCCTCTTTGTTGACAGTTTCGATAGGGAGCCATCAACTCATCAGCCGTATCCTCTATACATTGGCTGCCCAACAGCGAAAACATGTTCCTCGCCGCTCACATGGACGGCACCTTGGTTGTCTACGATAAAGAGAAAGAAGACGCCCCTTTCATCCCTGAGAACGGAACATCAGATATCACCACCCCCGATGGCCAAATCGGACCGTCCACTTTCTCAGTGAAAAAGTCTGTCCAGTCGCGCAATCAAAAATCGAATCCTGTAGCCGTGTGGAAGATCAACAATCAGCAAATCAACTGCATCTCCTTCTCTCCGGATGGTCGTCACCTCGCCATAGTGTCAGAGGACGGCTCATTGAGAATCATCGACTATCTTAAAGAACAAGTACTGGATGCCTTTACGTCTTACTACGGAGGATTGATGACTGTAACTTGGTCTCCTGATGGAAGATACATCCTCACAGGAGGTCAGGACGATATAGTCAGCATCTGGTCCTTTGCCGATGCAGCTCTGGTTGCTCGTTGTCAAGGACATAGCAGTTGGGTGACAGATGTTAAATTTGACCCTTGGCGATGCGATGAACGTAACTACAGGTTTGGAAGTGTAGGAGAAGACTGTAAACTCCTCCTGTGGGACTTTTCTGTTGGAATGCTTGGTCGACCGAGAGCGGTAAGTGTACTTGCGAACCCTCTGAAAACATGATCTAATCCGATTCGCACGCAGATGTCGATTGTGCATAGAGGTAGTATGGCCTCGCATTCTGCTAGCAACCACAAAGAGAGCATTTCGACCTTCGGCCGTATACAGTCCCACTCAACAATTTCGGAAAACGGAGTAGCAAATGGGAAGGACGTCGTACACAATGTCAGCTCCAAGGCAAGCACAGCGATGCTGCCGCCTGTTATGGTGAGTCAACGACATAATGCATCTACACCGATCTGGTGGCATTCCAAGAGTGTGAATCTGTTCTAATGCACACATCTAGGCCAAAAAGATTGACGACCATCCGCTAAGTTGGCTGGAGTTTCAAGAGGATTGTATAATGACGGCATGCAAAGAAGGTGAGTGTTTCTTATCATCTCATCATGTGGTTGTGTTGGGCTTGCAGAACGGGACTCCACTCCGGCCGACCATTATCGCCCAGATGGGCTATCCCATGACACGTGAAAATTTCAATGCTCCTACTGACACTTTCATCTGCCAGGTCACATTCACACGTGGGACCGACCAAAGGAAGGCACCGATGGGTTGTGAATCGGCTCTGCCAATCTCAAAGATACCCAAGAGCCCCATCTGTTACAGATGTTGAGGACTATATAAAGGTGGTGGCCCGTCCGCACTCCAAAACGCCTGTATAGACCACTCTGTGTATTGAGCACAACGACTTGAGGTTGTACAGCCACCAACATCTTGCTACTGGGTACTTTGCAGCGAATGATAATATGATACAAACAATCATATGTACGATACAGTACTAGTAGGTAGCAGATGGATTGTCCACTTCTAATTTGTTGTATTCAATGTATTACAAGTGGACGCGTCAGTCAGACGAATAACTATGAGCGACATGCATTTATCACGCCATTTGATGAAAGAATAATTGGTAAAAAGCCCAGGCCGTTTCCCATCAAGTTCCAAAAGTGCAAAAATTCCGATTGTTGACGATAAGATGTGGTATATGTCGAGGCAGAAAAATTGACAAGCGGCGGCTTCTTCTCGGTCCGTCTTTGCGTTTGGCCCCCCTGCAAAAGTCACGATAGAGGCACATGTGATAAGCAGCAGATCGCTGCGTTAAGACGTATGTACAGATATGCACAGGCCGACATAAGATTTTCTTTTTTCATCTCTGCTGGATCACAATCTAACACTCGTGGCTCAGGTGCTAGTTGGTGATATGATATTATCGTGAAGCACGACATGTCCGTTGTGACACAGGCGTTCAAGCAAGCATAGCTAGGGAGGTGTTAACAGTCAGGGAGCCTCATACAGATTGGCCACACACCCTGATTGACGGATGTCTGCTTTTGGTGTCTCGGCAACGTAGACAAGCAAAAGCTGAAAAGCGCCTGTTGATTCAGAAACTTGGATCATTGGATGCCCCGTTTTAGAGTTCCAGGATCTTTCTTTCTTTGTGCCTCGCCGTGAACCGGCCCGCTCCTTTCAACGATATCTGACCCTGCGCCAAAGCTTCTCACGCTGTTTTGGGAGCGTCTGCGATAAACGTCATAAAAATCCATTGCGCCTTAGCCACTATCCCTTTGAGTCAACCCTTTCATCGTTGCAACAGTGGCCAACATACCTGCCTACCTGTACTCTCAACCCTCTCACTACCTAATTTACACGAGTGCGCACTCGTGATAAGCAGACTTGAGTTTCCATAGTGGTAGCCATCATGGTACACACTCCTCGGGCCAAGCCTGTGCTCGAGATTATGTATGTACTTGGTTCCCATGCCACCTACATGTCCAAGTGCAGGAATCTGACTTGTACCTGCCAGTCCCAACAACCGATTTATCGTCTTCAATGGCGACCAACACGAGGCCCAGCCATTCAAGCTCAATGGTGTGGTACGGCTCACAACTCCGGACCCCATGAGCATAAAGAATGTCAAGATTTGGCTTGAGGGCAAACGAAGAATATCGTACGCGTGATCCCCTGCTATCCGATTGCTGGAATCGCATAATAACTTTTGACGGTGTAGGTGGTTCTACATGGGCGGCATGGCAGCAGGCGAAGTGTCAGACAAAAAGACCTTCTGGCATGAGGAACGCGCTCTAGGCACATCAGGCACTCACAAGATCAACTCGGGCTCAATTGAGTGGCCTTTCGAATACAACCTCGATCCCAGCATGCCCGAGAGTATTGAAGGCATGAACAGCACATATATCGTCTATTACCTACATGCCAGTGTCTCCAGACCTGGATGGAACGCAAAGGACATTACTGCGACTTCTCATCTCAGAATCGTGCGAACGCTGGGCCCCGAGCAGATGGAGACTACTCGATCTAGGGTGAAAATCTGTGTTCTTGAATGACCTGCTCGACCGCTTTGCTGACAGGATTGCCAACAGACCAACGCCGATATCTGGGCCAACAAGTTGAGCTACAGCATTTCCATCCCCACCGACGCCGTTGTCTTTGGAACATCGATCGTTGCCGATGTCGAGCTCTCGCCCATCCGCAAAGGAATCAAACTCGGAAAGATCGAGATGAGACTGATTGAGGCTGTGACGAAGAGGATACAGGCCACCGAAGTTCCCGACATGCGTGGAGACAGATGCAAAGTGGATGAGACGGACGTGGCCAAAGCTGAAATGGAATTCCCTGAAAACTCACGAGTTACATTCGACGAGGGAGACGTCGACAATCCGATCATGGAGGATGAGAAATATGTCTTCAAGGCTACTCTGGAGCTCCCAAAATCCCTGAAGCAATGCAGACAGGACGTCGATTCTCACAGCATCAACATCACCCATCGCTTCAAGTTGATGGTGAACATTCACAACCCGGAAGGCCACATTTCACAGGTTTGTTTCTTGTCATGTGTCTTGGAAGCTTGCGCTGACCCTGTCCCGTAGCTTGTGTGCCGCTTGCCCGTCAAGCTTTTCATTTCTCCCAACCTTCCTGTCGACGACGCCAACAATGTCCAGATAGCTTCCAGAACGATGAGCGACGCTCAACTAAATCAGCAAGAAGTCACACTGAACGCCCCTCCGGAGTACGGAAGACACCAGCTCGATGCTCTCTACAACGATATCAACGGCAGCGGATACATGAGTCGCGCACCTAGTGGTACGAGCACACCATTCTATGCTCATAGTCGAAATGGATCGTCCGAGAATCTGCAATCTCTAAATGGTGTCGCCGACATGCAACACCCGATAATGATGGGAGACGGAGGTCAGAGCCATTTCGCGCCTGCTCAACTCCGATCGCGTCTGGCAAATCTGCAAGATCAGGGATCGAGCAGACAAATCCGCGCCGCTCCTGCACATCATTCTCCTTCTGGTGGCAACACTCCTCACACGGGCAGTTATTTCGCCGGAGCCATGTTCCCTCCTTCGAATCACGCCTCACCGCCCCATCATTCGCCCGCCCACAGTGTACCCGAGTCAAGACGTAACTCGGGAGATCTCGAGGAAATGGACGAACACGAACTACCACATCCCGATTTCGATATGGGTACACTCTCGCGAGTACCCAGTTACGGAGCTGCCGTCCGAACTCCTGGTCCAATTACACCTTTCTTGGATGGCCCCCCTAGTTACTTTGAGGCGACAAGCAGACCACCCAGTCCCTCTTTCAACTTCCCACAACGCCCTGGTGCCGTTCACACTCGCAGCGGTTTCAACTCCCCGAATTCAAATTCGAGCGGCCAAACCCTGACAGGGACGAACACTCCATTGAATGCCGCATTACATGCTCATGAGGATAACAGACTGCGTATGCTTAGAGCGCGCGTGGAGTAATGATACAAAGGGCGTGAACTCGTCACACGAGATGAAGATTGGCATAGAATTGTTTTGTTTTTTTCTTTTCTTTTCTTTTTCACATTGCATGGCGTTGGAAGAGAAGGGAGGTCCACCAAACAGCGGTCTCGTATTATCTGTTTTTTTTTCGATTTTTCCACAGTACGCAAATATCTCGAGGGGACTGCAGCATTCATAGATTTTGGCGATCCGCCTACCAGATGCATTCTACACTCATCATACAAAGTATTTCTCCAAGGACGCAAGACGTTTTTCAATCTCTCCATACAGTCCTTGTACAGTACACTATTGCAGCCTCAGAGTTGTTACGGAGGAGTTTGTCCGCTGTTGTTGAATTAACCCTTCTCAACATGCTTCGACATGGCTCCTTGGAGTTCATCATGATCATCTAAACAACACTGCTGGACGTCAGACAAGCCTGTACGGATTTCAGCCCTATGGAAGACCAAAGTTGGCGCAAAGGTGGAGGAAGAGCTACGTGCTTCCGACGTCATAATCCATGTGCAGCGACTCCAAGGTAAATACCTCGATATCATCTGTCAGATGTGCTCTTTGTCCTCTTTTAATACACATCCCACTGTTCATACAATTCCTGATCATTGCCTCTTCTCTTTTAAAAACATAACATCTATCTTACTGTGAGCCTAACCCCCTACTCTATGACAAGAAGAGAGTCTCAATAGTCTGACCATCCCCCAGCAGCTCACACTCAACCTACCAAAGCCCCTCAATAAACAACCACAAACAATGCAATTCCTCACCCGTCGCATCCTCTTCTCCCCCCTGAGGACATCCTTCCTCAAACCCTCATCTACATCCACAACTTCTCGCACCTTCACAACCTCCCTCACCCGCCAAGTCAAAGAAGACAAACCCCAAGACCCCGAAGAACTCGACCGCATCAAGAACCAACAGATCCAAAAACAAAAAGAAGGAAAAGGTCACTGGCACGAGGAATTGGCTTCTGCGGGAGAGGCCAGTGTAGGTGCCGATAGAGAAAAGGTCGGCGATCATGGGAAACACATGGAGGATTTGCAGAAGGAGACGGCGGGCAAGAGTGAGAAGGAACATCCCGAGGGCAAGAAACAGTAGTCTGGTGAATTGATGATATATCTGACAGAAAGATCTTGGTGGACATTGAGTTTTTTTTTTCCCCCGTGAGGGTTACGATTTTTGTGGATGGTCTTTGTGTTGTGATGGAGTAGGATATGGATGGTACATCACTTGACATTCTTGATGGTACGAGAAAGACACAGATTAAGGATATTAACACCACAAGCACTATGTCTCTCATCAAATCAATCCGATATGGTCTAGTGGCTAGGATTTCTCGCTCTCACCGAGGAGGCCGGGGTTCGATTCCCCGTGTCGGAAAAAACTTCTTCTTTTGTCCATCGCACCTCTATCATTTCTGCGTAGAGCGTACAATCTTTTTTGCTCTCGAATTGCTTTCATACACATTCCAGATAGGATTTGGTCGAGACTCGGGTTCTCGAAATGTCGAATGGTCACAACAAGTCTTTGTTCAGAAAGGGCGTCCGTAGGTACAAATTTCACACTTGTGTGTGTCTACAATATCATGTCTTTCTTTGGTTCACTTGCCATTTCGAGTGCAGGATGATCGAGCTTCTATTAGATGGTCTCTTGTCCTTCTGGCTTGAATAGAGAAATTGTTTTTCGGAAGTTAGGATTGGAGATGATATGATTCTATACATGGTGCGGTGCACTTGACAGAGAGTAAAAAATGTGAGTTGTATGCTTGACACGTCAATGTGATGAGAAATGCAATGATAGAATGCAACAATAGAATGCAATTGATGTCAGAGATAACTACTAAATACAATCTACAATGGTCGACACACTACAGTTTGGAAAAATGAATCATTGGAGACACCTTTGCTCAGATGTACGATCCAGATATACACTTCGTCTCTCAACTCTACATGGTCGGTGAAACACTCCTCCCCTTGGCGCCAAACCAGCCCCAACCTTTCGGAGCCGGCGCGACCAACATATCCGGCGTGTTCATCGGACTAGGTCCAAGACTGGACGGCGTGTCGGGTCTGGGAATCATGGACTTCAACCTCTCCATTTCCGCGCCGTGGGCTTCGAGTTGGGCGATCATCATGGCTTCCATGCTCTCAAGTCTGGTCTTCATCTCTGCCTCGCGAGCCTCGAATTGTCGGCGGTTTCTGTCCAGTTGCACCTTCATCTCGTCTCTTTCGTGGATGGCGGTCGCTTCTCGTGTTTTGGCGCTCACGAGCTCGATGAGGAGGGCGTCGTCTGCTGGGGGCTCGTGATCCGGTGTTGCCAGTACGGTCTGACTGACCAAGCTCGATGTGCGTTTTGAGAAAGTCGGGGTTGAGAGGGGGCTACTATCTTTGTTGCTGTCCTTTCTCTTGCCGAATCTTTGAGGCATGGCGCGCATTTCTGTGCCGTCTTGAGAGCGGATCATTCTCAATGGGGGACCTGGTCTGGTTGCGGAGACTGGTGAGATGATGTCCTGTCGCGGTCTCACTCTGGGTACGGAAATGGTAATGTCTGGTGTCGGGTCTAGAATCTCGCGAGATGCTGACTTTCCGTGTCTGTGTTTGCGGTATAACGAACGTCGGACTCTGATGGTGTCGGCAGACTGTGAGGTGCTGGCATCATCGCTTTTGAAAGATAATCTCGCTTCTTTGAGCTCGAGGGTTCTTCTTGCGTGACGGTGGTTGCGATCCTTTGCCACTCTTTGTCTCATCTTTGCCAATTCGGTCTCGAGCCTGACAGTGTATTCACTCAAGGCGGATTGCTGGGCAGGAGTGCTGTCACCATCCTCAGACTTGGTGTCAGTCTCTAGAGAAAGCGACTCCTCTGCATCAAACAGGGCGCAGAGCTTGAGCAAGGACGAATGAAGCCCGGCATCGGTGTCAGAGTGAGAAGCATCACCAGACAAGATGTTTTTCGCGACGGATCTGACAAAGTTGGATTGTCTCCTGAGATCCTGCATGTCATCTTTTGACCTCCCGTCGGTGATGCGAGCAGGAAGAGTCGTCCTGCGCTGCTTGCGATATGCGTCCACGGTGGTTTTCTGATGGAAGAGCTCTAACAGTTCTGTCACTATCTCTTGAGCTCGCACTCTACGCGACTGTTCCTTTTGGAGATCAATCGCAGTTTGAGTAGCCTCACGTTGAACCTCGGTAAGGGCCAGCAATAGACCTTCGACCTGTTCGTGCAAGTTCTTGTCATGCTGAACAAAAGAACGCGAGCTCTTTGTCGGTGTAGCACTGTCTTCTCGGTCAATCTCCGTAGGGGCAGTGCTAGCGTAGCTGTGAATGCTACTGCCAAAGCTATCAGCACCGGTGCTGGAGTTGAGGGTGGCCAGAGATTGCTTGGAAGCAGTCCTGTGAAGAGTGGAGTTGGGTGACAGAGAGCGAGTCTTGGGAGCCCACCAAAAGTCAAACAATCTAAAGGCATTTCCGTAAGTGCTCGTGAATCCAAGAGCGCGAACAGTCTTATCAGCGGAGCCCTTCTCTGCCTTTGTCAAGAACTGGTTGTCGAGCTTAGCCAGAGCTTCACGGGTGACGACTTGGTTGAAGAGAGTGGTAACCTCTTCAATCAGTTGATCCGGGTTGCTATTGTAGGGCTCCCAGATGTCGCGTGAGAGAAGAAGTTGCAAGACGTCCTCGAGTTCGTCCATTACGATTAGCTTGTCCTCGTTCTTGAGAATTAAGGCCATAGCTACGCGCATGATCGTCTCATCAGCACCCTCGGCCAGTATGACATCGTAAACGCGGAAAAGAGTGTCGAGGGGACATGTCGTGGCAAAGATCGTCATGAACCATTGGGAAAGGTAGGCAAACTCAACACCGAGAGTCTGGAAATGAGCGACTAGTGCGGGAGCAAGCGGTGACAATAACTGTTGAAACTGATAGATTCGTGAGTGCAAGCCAGTGAGTGAGGGTGAGTAACAAGCACGCAAGCCTTGGTCCTGCATAAGCCTGACGAAAACGCAAAACGCATCACGAGCATCCATCTTCATAAGTAGGATACCAACAATGAATCCCATACCCTGACAGTAGCCAGTTTCAGTGTCGTATAGGTTGTAACACTTCAGGACCTGACCGAGCATGGTCTGTCCTTCACCACCGGCCTGGGCGAACAAAGGATGTGAAGGGAAGCAACGTCCAACGTCCTTGTCAATGATGGAGTCGATATTCGGGGCTTCATGCTCCACTTGTGCCAGAAGACGGTCAAATTCGGCGTAGAGCAGGTCGTCCCGAGCGCCAACCATACCCACCCAGACAACGGGCCGCAAGAAGTCCGGTACACCCTTGTGGATCATTATAGGAGTGATGGTAGGTAGAGCAGACAAAGCCTCCTTGTAGTCCCGTGTCACAAAGGCCCAGAAGTCTCCCAAACTCATGCCGAGAGCCTCCGGAGGAATATGTACGCTGAGTAGAGATGTGGCACCCATGGAAGCATATCGCTCGTGGACGGGAGATGTGACGGTCGAGATGCCAGCCTTTGGATCGGTGGCTATGGCATTGTTTTCCAGTTCGAGTCTGGCTAGGAGGGCTGCCATGCGCTGTGGGTCGGAGTTAGTCCATGTTTCCTCGTCTCCCATTGGAGTCTCGATGTGAAAGCGGCTCACCTCTTCATCGTCGGTATCTTCTTGGTGGAATTCGGTCGGGATGTGTGCCGGCGGAGAGTTCAGGGCAGGCTCTGTTAGAGGCACGCTGACTAGCGAGTCGGTCTGGATGTGGTGAGGGTGAGGGTGGTGAGAGACTGTGTCCGAGGGGGATGTTCCGACAGGTGAAAGAGGATCCATGGCTGAATATGTATAAATATGTCGCGTCTAGTAGACTTCGTATATATCGAGGATGACCAGCAATCCAGATATCAGGCTATAACATGTCGCTGGGACTATGCCCGGTGTAAGGAAAAATGCAAAATAGCGCGTCAATTGCGTACTTGTCGGACAGGACGAGTACGAAACGAGGACTTGTATGGTTGAGCGATAGAGTGCGAGTGTGAAAGATCAAAGGAGTGTGAATAGATGGTCGCCAGTCAAAGGAGTGTAATGCAGAATCGCTGGTCAAAGGAATGAGACCCGAATCTGCCAGCCAACGTCTTGCACGCGTATTCTCAGGAGCAATTCAGACCTGGCCTCCTCTTCGTACAGCACAACCAACGGTGGATGATCGGAAAATAGTCGTTGTTGATACACCCTGAAACGTCCCTGGGTCAGGGAGGTTTACTAACCCTCTTCGTGCCCGCACGTACCATCAGGGGTAATTTCACGCCTACGTAACAAGTTTTTTGCCAACCTGATTTCCACTTCATCATTAATCAAATGACCTTTGCCTAACCGATTTCGACCGGATGCCTTAGGCCACAGAAGAGTTGCCTATTCATCAATGAATCCACCGCCCTTTGAATCTTGCATGGTGGTCGCATGCCACTGCTACTCGTATCTACGTGCTATACAACACTTCCAACCGTTGTTCTCTTGTTGTCATGACAAGCAAATCGTTCTCGAAACGCTGTCTCTCTCCGCCAACGGTCACCTGTCTAGCCTACCGTGTAGCTGTCTATCCTCATGAAAGTCTGCTTTGCGATAGGCGCTGCGTCAATGAGCTTCATGTGCCACAGTGAGCAAGAAAGACTGCCAAACCAGGAGAATCTCGAGCTCGATATCATCATTGAGTCTAGATCAGTCTACGAGTTGATTCTCTTGTGGAATGCATGACCTCACATTACTTGTGTTCTTCAGTGCGACCTTTCGCGAAAGACATATAATCTTGCGAATTGAGCGACGATAGCATGTGAGAACTTCTTGTTGCTCTTTTGACGAATTAGGCTAGCAGGATTGGTGCCTTCCTAAACTGAACAGTTGCTTCCATCCTTGTATAGCATGCACGCTGTATGCGTTTTTGCAGACGCACTCTCGGAAGGATGGCCCCGCACGGATGTATTGATTGACACTGGACAACCAGAAAGAAGCATCATGTACGACGACACCTCACTACAACAAGGTAGGTACTAGATATCTCACATCCGTTTCAACGCCCTTGTCAAGTCTGCCTGCTTCTAAACCCACCCTTGAACCTCGAAGCAATCTAGACCTTCAACCAAGTCGCCAATTGTCTATCCTGGACATGCATCGCTGCTCACTCTCAAGTTCTTACCATAACCAACTTCTTTGTATCCTTTATGCTATCCTCTTCGCCATCGCTTCCTCGAACCTGGGCATAATCGCATATCTTCTCGCTTTGATCTATGGACCTCAGAATGAGGAGCAGGTCTATGTTCTGGTCAGCCAACAACCTAAAGTTGTGCTGCCTGTGAGCATCGTCCCTGGCTGGGTTCTTGTGGGAAGTTACTGGTTCACGCTTGCGGTATCTGTTGTCTCTGTCATCGACTTGGCTCTCTTGCTGTTCATCCTCCTACGACAACGGCATCGATTACAGCATCAGCAGGCCCCGACTACCTCAAATCATGGCAAACATCCGAGTGATCCTAAGAAGAGTCACCTTAGATTCGATCAAGCGTGGATATCGCGTGATGTACCATTCTTGTCAGCTCTGACATTAATCTTCTTCACCGTTCTCAACATCATCATCGGCACCACTGCTCTGTGCTGGTTAATCCACCAGGATCGAGGAATACCAAGTTCTGATTCTGATCTGGGTGATAGTCTGGATGTTACCACATCCCGAGAAGGACAATACTTGCAATATGACGGCTCTGCAGGGTACACTATTGGAGCTTTCAGTTGTGCTTTGCTCAACGCGAATGTCGAAGCTGAAAACATAGACCTCCGTGGTATATGTCGTACGGGGGTAAGCCAAATCGACCAGATACTATATGTTCGGATCAATGACTGACATCCACAGAAAACGCCATCCAGACTTCTGATCGCCTATGTCGTGTTGCAAAGCTTGGCGTTCATATTGATGTTGCTGCCTCGAGTAGTGCTACAGAGTCTCGATCCCAAACAGACTTCAGCTACAAGCACCATGGTTGAGGACGCAACTTCAGGCATAGAATCCGAGACGAAAAGTGTGACCAGGGCCAGTCAGGCATGAGGGACGAAAGGTTGTCTTGCGAATTGTTTCAAGTAGACGAGTATCAAAACAGCTTCTTATGGCTCCTGAACCGGCATCCACTTCTTCGAAAAAGTAGTCGTCCTTGTTATCATGAATGATGAAGTCAAGATGTAACCACGGATGTATGTTTGGTTTAGAATAGAGCCTCGGACTTTCAGTGAGCCGTCATCCCCGATGCTGTGGATTTGTTCTGCGTTCACGCGCATCATCATAGCTCAAGTTTCGACGTCATTGCCATTTCTGGTACTCGCGACTGTTTTGCTGTTTCCAAGAGAACAACCACTTTCCTTCATCTGCATCTTAACTACGAACTAATTAGACACAGCCTAATATACTCGTCACTCGTGAAATATCACCTAATACATACATTACTACCCGCAGGCACACACAAGACCCAATGTCTGCCTCAGACCTCAGCCCGGACCAGACAAGTGCGCTTTTCGACCTCTTGACCCATCATGCAGTATATGATGAAATCTGCCAGTTCAAGTCTCCGAAAGCGATACAAGAATATGGACCACCTTTCCAGGATTCCAAGAAGAGCACATCACCCATCTTGCAATCATTGCTTTCCAAGTTCGTCCTCACACTGCCCGGACTTCGTGACGTTTCGTCTGAATTCTGGAAGGTGCGGGTAGAGAACATAATAGAAGAGTTGGCTGCCGTGAACCTGAGCGAGAGCTACGACAAAGGTGTACTGGGAATCAGAAAGACGTTGGCGACGGCAGTATCAGCCCTCATCGAATACCCAGCTAGAGGCTATTTTGGAGGAGTCGTCAAGGATGAGTCGGCTTTCAAGGATGCAACATATGATCCTCACAAACCACAAGATGTCCTACAAGCCTGGCATGCTTTCTTGCAACAGTTGATATATGGAGATCTGTTTGATCGTCTATTCAAGAAGGCCGCGGAGACGGATGACCTTACAAAGCATGATTCCTTGGTTCAAGCAGCACATGAATTTGTCGTCGTCAAGTACGTCTGCTAGATTGGATACGCATGTCCGCTGCATCTGCTAATACCCTACAGCCTCGCGTCATTCATGCACTACACACTGGTCGTCTCACCGGAGGGTCCTTCGTTGGTTCGTATGGTTGAGAACGTGCACAAGCTGTAAGAAAGGACATCTGCTCCATCATTCCGTTACTTGACTAACAGAAGTTGCACAGTGTACCCTACGGGCTCATGCGACAAACGCTTCGTGTCGGCAATGTGGCTACCATGATTAATGGAATGGTGAAGCTCATGCTCGCCAAAGTAAGTGTCGGGACTCTGACCAATTGGATGGGCATCAGTACAGGAGCAGACGAGGGCATGAATCTATTGCAACAGTAAGTCGAAGTGGATTAGTGCTGATGCAGTCTTGCTGATTGTTGTCAGAATTATCTCCACGGCACTTGGCTGGGACAAGAAGGAACTTAGAAAGCGTCTCGAGAAGATTGAAAAAGACAAGGATACTCCAAGCAAGGAAGTATGCGAAGCACTCAAAGAGTGGATAGAAGCCAGTCGGGATGAACAGGAAGAAAGCCGCAGGAGAAGCAGAGATCAGTCCATGTCAATAGTCTCGGTCATCCTCTCACTATCCTCGGCGGACTCAGAACTCAGCGAAGCACAGCACGCAAAGGCTCTGGAGTATCTATCGGTATCACTGGCCATAAGGGATCGGACACGCATTGCCGATGTATTATGTCATCACAACCCGGATCATTTGACTCAAGCAGTACGAGATGGTGTTGCAGCCTACGAACCAATGATCAGACAGGTTCACCAAGCTGTCGATCTTAGCGCGACTGTTGGAGATTTTGAAGCCTTCATGAACGACATGATCAAGACAGCCAAATCCACCAAGAAAGACGGATCCCAAACCAAACCTCCAAGCGTGGAGGACTTTGTCAAGCTACTTCACAACCACATGGGTGCTTCACACCGTTTCTTGCACCAAGTTGCGAAGAACGGAAAAGAAGTCACACAGTGGTTCGTAGAGTACGTGCACAAGGGTGCTGCGAACTTCAGACAAGACAGGGAGACATCTCCAATCTTCAAGTCCCTGACCGAAGCGTATCAAAAACTGTCATCTGAAGATAAGGAGAGAGTTCGTAAAGAGGTGGAAGCATCAGCCAAGTACCTTGACGACCTGCACGAATCTTCAGCTGCTCGAATCAGTGATGTTATCACCAATAAAGCATCCACACCATACGGACCTGGCGCGTATCTGGCTAGATGGCAGGACCTGCTTGATTCTACACTGGTCACTCCAGACAAGGCCAAAGGGCCTGTCCGCAAAGGTGCTAGCAGCAGTGTCAAACAGGAGGCCAGGAGAGATGTCGATGGTGAGGTCAAGGATTCTGTTATTGAGCCCAGTCAAGCAGACAAGGTAGTCCATGACAAGACGCCTGAAGCGCCTTCGGCCGAGACGACCATTCGCGTTCTTGGACCCAAATTCAGGGAGATCTTGACCAGTCTCTAGCAAGGGCCTGGTAGGAAACAATTAGTCTGATGACGAGCAGACGGAAGATGGACAATCGTCCTCTCAGATGTATGAGTCTACAATTCTTCCATACCTAGTTGTCTATTGAACTTGGACTTCACGGAACACGGGCTACGTATGAATGAACAAGTTTTTCGCAAAAAAAACAAAGCCCGCCTCGAACATGACTCCAGTCTACGCTAAAGAGCGCTGCAGCACGATAATGTGCTTCATGAAATGCTTTGATGGCTCAATAATAATGCTCAATGGCAAAGATGCACAAAGAATGCATTGTCATTCATGTACAAGTCATGCGTGCGAAAGGATCTTGCAACGAGTCATGAGCCTCGGGATGAGACCGTTTCCGAGTATCAATAGATAAGGCCTGCGTTATCAAAGACTGGGCGCATGACAACCTACAGTAACTCCGCAACGGCCGTTTCTACCTTGATCATACTCACACACCGTACAAGGGGTGTCGAGTAACCTCATTACCCAGCATACATACTCTGTATCGTTCCCTTCCTAGTGACCATAAGTGTCTCGTCCTTTTGTACGGCACATCTAGCGATCAGGTCGCACCAAGGAGGTCCAGTGCAAATATGGCGTCCAAAGCAGTGATTCCGTTCCTGGTAGCCATGATGCTGCTGACAGGCATGTGCAACACTCTCTTTACCAAGTACCAGGTTCGTGAGAATCAGCCCTCTTGTTGAGACAGCCAAAACTCACAACTACAGGATATGCAATGTGTTGCCAACTGCGACGACCCCAACCCCGCCAAACGAAAGTCGTTCGAACAACCCGTCATCCAGACCCTTCAGATGTTCATCGGCGAATCTGGCTGCTGGCTCGTCGTCCTCGCTTCAAGCATATACTCTCGTTATGTCAGCAAGTCAACCAGATATCAACCTCTAGGTCAAGAAGATGGTGCAGAATCGAGTCATGGACCAGAAGAGCGGGCACTGGTCGAGGATACTGAAGCTCCCACTGATGCTACCAACGCTGTTGCAAAGCCTTTTGCCGATGCTGCTGTCGAAGAGCATGTGGAAAGGCTGCCACTCAAAGGATGGAAAATCTTGCTGCTGGCTCTGCCTGCTTGCTGCGACATCGCCGGAACTACCTTGATGAATGTTGGACTATTGTTCGTGGCCGCAAGTATCTACCAGATGACACGAGGTGCTCTTGTGCTCTTTGTTGGATTGTTCAGTGTCTTGTTCCTCAAGAGACATCTGAGTGCCTCCAAGTGGGCCAGCTTATTTGTTGTCGTCCTTGGTGTAGCCGTCGTGGGTCTGGCCGGTGCTCTCGAGCAGAAGAAGCCCCACGTGCCTGGCAGTCATGCTGATGGCATGAGTGAGCTCAAACACCGCGTGTCTGGAAATACGGTGTATCTGCTGAGAGACATCGCCAAGGGTGTCAAGGCTACTGCTCAAGAACACACAGCGGCACAGACAATCATCGGGATCTGTCTGATTGCTGGAGCTCAAATCTTCACAGCATCTCAGTTCGTCATTGAGGAGAGTATCATGGCCAAGTACGAGCTGGATCCATTGGCAACTGTGGGATGGGAGGGTGTGTTTGGGTTCAGTGTTACAGCTATCGGCATGGTTATCTTGCATTTTACAGTTGGTGTAAGCGAAGCTGGCAGAGGAGGTTACTTTGATGCAAGAGCGGGGCTGGGTCAAGTCCTTCACAACAGGGCTATTGCCGTCAGCAGTTTCCTGACCATGGTTTCGATCGGGTAAGTAAACACGATCTGCCGGAGACGACGCTTGACTAACAAGATATGTAGTGGTTTCAACTTCTTTGGACTTTCGGTGACTAGGACAGTATCTGCAACTGCTCGCAGCACTATCGATACCTGCAGAACGTTGCTCATCTGGATTGTCAGTTTAGGACTTGGGTGGGAGACGTTCAAGTGGCTACAAGTGGTAGGATTTGCACTCTTGGTCTATGGCACCCTTGTGTTCAATTCGATTATACAACCGCCGACGGTTGGATTCTTGCGCAAGAGAATTGCACTAGAGCCTTCGGACGAGAGGGAGGCCAGGGATTGAGGCTTCAGGGACATTTGGACATTCAAGATCTTAGCACTACATATAATACTATCACAAAGAGCACGAGCTCAGATGATATTGATTAAAGCAATCATAAGATGTAAAGTTGAACGAGTGGATGGCATATGCGATTCGGTTAGTGGTCTCTTTTATGCACGTCATCGGACGGATGCACAAAACGGTGCATCCTCCCCACATTGTTCTTCTTTGCTGTTCGTGACGCCCTTCATTTCTCCGACCACCTGCACATTCCAAAGTGCAAGGAAGAAAGGGAGGACGACATCTGACTGATTGATTGCCATCATGTCTACAACTCCAAGTACGCGTCAACCAGTGATGGTGGCAGCGGAAGGTGAAAACATGAACATGGGACCACCAGGAAAAGCCATTGCTCGTCCGCGACAGGACATCAGCAGCAACAGAGCAGTTTTGGGCGAACTGACGGCCAATTCAAAACTCGATAAGCCACCGCAAAGGACAGGCAGTCCGTTAAAGCGAAGTTCAAACGTCTTCGACAATGAAGCAAAAGGCTTCAGCTATCTCAAGCGCCGCCGTCTCTCACACAACCAGGCCCTGACGCGCCGCATCACGCCGCTGTCTCCTCCACCTTCGTCTCGAGAGGAACGACATCACCCACAGCAGCAGCAGTCAAAGAGGGTGTCTCCCAACGAACATGACTCTCTTTCCGAAGGCGACAGCGGCCGCGAATCACAAAACTCCAACAAGACAAGAGGCTCCTTTTCATCCTTGATCAACTACGATCCTTCGTCACAGCAACACCAGGGTCACTCACAGCATGCTTCTTCACGGCAAATGTCAATCAAGACGGCTGCAGAGTTGCTACGGCTACGTCTACGCATAGCTTTGTACAAGATCCAGACAAACCAAATCAACGTGCCCTTTTCTCGTCTACAACTTCACGTCAAGCCACGTCCACAGCAACAACAACCACCCCCATCACCTGATGCTCTTCCTATGGCGCCTCCACCTCTTCGCCATAATACCGAGAGGCATACCCACAACACTACCGACACACAATCACAGCCTCAACCGCCCTTGCTCTCAACACCAAACATGTACTCCAACCGCTTCATGCCTTATCACGCTCCGTCAAGTTCACCGCCTCTCATACACGACCCGTTACCCAGAATTGCGAGGGAAGCTCAAGCCCGTATGGCTGCCGCTTCAGCCACTGCCGTTGATCGAGACAGTCTTGACTCCGAAGCTACCGAATTAGCAGACGATCAGGACGATCACGGTATTGCTGAGAGTCCATTACATAGGAGGCACAGCATGCTCCCAACCAACACATGACATGCATGTATACATGTCCTGTTATGAACATTGCTTTCCGGAACAGTCACTCTCGCTCGAGCTGTCGCTTATACAACAATCCTAAAACCACTACTATACATCGGCTCAAAGCATCTTAGAGCTGAGCTTCTCCAACAACGAATGGATCATCTTGTCGCTCGGAACACCGTCGCTATGCTATATCAACAACTTCGACTATACCAAACTTATGAGGTTTTCTTCACGACCCATTTGCGTTTTGTTTACATGAACTTTCTTCTGCCTCTTTTCTTTTTTTCGGCTTCGATACCTGGGGTCGTATGGCATGCATTTGCATCTTACATTATGGAGGAAAAACTATGGGCGTATTCAGTCAGGACAGGCACTTTTATGTAGTATGCTCAGTAATTTGACAATTGTGAAGGTCGTCCTTTGAGGATCCTTTTTCGTTCGTTCTCCCGTCACGTTTGTGCCTGCATGCCCTCTCTGTGCGTGTTACGAGACCTCCCAAATTGTCGGTAGCTCTTCTTTCGATGTCTAGGGTGGCTTGAGTCGCATTTCAAGCTTTTCGATGTATGTCCAAGTGACGATATGTGCTTTGTTGAAGCAACATGCGAGTGTCAAATGTGATGCTGTGATTGAGAGGTCACAATCATGATCATCAGATTGAGAGCTGGGGAGCATCCTGATCTCAGAAATCCATCCTCCATCTTTGATTTGCGCTCCCAAGGCTCCTTCCCACCATCAACTCTATCAACTTAATATACTCTGCCACACAAATCCAAGACAGGTTATGCCCTGACTCAACAGTTGCTTCAATATTGGAATTATCATATTTGGACTTATCAAGCGAGGACATAACAACTGATAACTTTTTCGACATGTCACTTTGGAGGTATGCAGAACACTTTCAAGTATTTTACATATATTTTGGCTTTCTCTTGCTCTCTTCCTTACACATCTATACCTCCATTTCCCCTCTTTCCCTCAAGAGTACCAATCAAACCACTTTCTTCACATTCTCACAATCCTTTCCTCTCCTCGCCCTTCCTCCTTTGTTCTTCCATTCTTTCCCCTCAGAGACTTCCATTTCCTTTCTCGCATACATAAACTCAGAAATACAAGACAGGTCAAGGCTGACACTTTTCTCTTGAGAACGATAGCTACTACACTTCGCTGACACCAAAAACACGTCTCCTGGTCGGAGCAGGGATCATGGCATACGCAACATTCGGTCTATTTGTCGCCGATACCGCAGAGGAGAAATTGGGTTACACGGCTACTGAAGAGGATAAGAAGAGGCTTAGGGATGCTATACCTAAAGTCAGGGTCGTTGAGTGATTCCAAGTCTTTTTCTGGCGGAGGAGTTTTTTTTTTGGTCTTTTTTTTGTTCCCTCGGGTTGGTGGTTAAGGTGTGGTAACAGGGAAAGGAAGTTGTTCTGTGTGAGGAAGAAACGGATGAGAAAGAAGACAAGACGTCCAACCCAAACACAATGACGAGGATGAGGAGAGAATCAAGGAGATGAGACGATATTTCCAAGATATTACATGTTTATCAGCGTCATATGGCTTCTAGAGAAGGAGAAAAGGCATTTCTTTTAGACAAAAGCGGGTTTTCGAAATATGCAAAAGGCATTGGAACAGAGGTTCTTTGTCACTTGCTCTTTTTTTCTTTCTCTCACATGGAGAGGACAAGGTGTCTGATTAGAGGAAACATCACGGCATGGAGGTACTTCATGCAATTGGAATGGTGCATATGGATTCGAGCAGTGTTATGTTTCAAAGGACGGTTTTAAGACGAATGAGAGGATATCTTATACAGATTTAACACTCTGTGACATGAACAATAGATATTTGACAGGGATATATTGATGCTCGACTCGTCGTCAAGGTGCAGACTGAACAAAAATCAAAGTATACAGCTAGTTTTGAAGATGTCATCAATAGAGAACAACAATTTTTTCTTTGTACGGATGCTCGATGTGTCAATTTCTGGTCTGCTGGGAGTAAAGAACGAAGTTTTCAGGTGAGGCTCTCAGCAAGTCTCTCTCTTACTTGTTCTTGGTTCGAGAACTCATGCACGTGAAAGGAAGGTGCGGGAAGGCTAATCCGGTTCAGTCCGACTTCCGACAGGGTTTCCCCGCATTAAGCACATGCCTCGGCATGTTGAGTGATGATCACCTTTCACTCCTCGGTCGCGACTTGTGACACTCTGTTTTGTCTGTCGTTATAACAGCTGGGGACTCCCCGCTCGATTTATCAGTGGCCGTTTACTCTGTCACTCCTTGTATATCTACGTATACATACCACGTACACATCGCAAACCACTAAGCGCTCAAACAAGATGGCCTCTCCACGTAAGCATCACCTGATGAGACACCAGAATCATCTGACACAAGCGTAGAGCAACTCCAAACCACAACGACTGAGCTTTTGGGTATCAAGCACCCCATCATACTGGCTGGTATGAACGTGGCTGCTGGTCCCAAACTTGCTGCCGCAGTTACCAACGCCGGTGGCCTTGGAGTCATCGGAGGTGTTGGTTACACTCCAGACATGCTGAGAGAGCAGATTGCCGAGATCAAGAGTTATCTGAAAGACAAGAATGCACCTTTTGGCGTCGACCTGCTTCTTCCTCAGGTCGGTGGTGGTGCGAGAAAGACAAAGTAGGTTGGACGAGTGTGTACTTTCAAGGGCTAAACTTACACCTTACAAGCTACGATTACACAAAGGGAAAGCTCGACGAACTTGTCGACATCATCATCGATTCTGGCGCCAGGTTATTCGTCTCGGCTGTCGGTGTTCCTCCAAAGCATGTTGTTGACAAGCTTCACAAACACGGTGTTCTGTACATGAACATGATCGGTCATCCCAAGCACGTCAAGAAGTGTTTGGATATCGGTGTGGACTTGATCTGCGCTCAGGGCGGTGAAGGAGGTGGCCATACCGGAGATGTACCTACGACCGTGTTGATTCCTACTGTCGCCAAACTAGTCGAGGGCCACAAGAGTCCCATGACTGGCAAGCCTGTCCAGGTTATTGCAGCAGGAGGTTTGTTCAATGGCCAAAGTTTGGCAGCATCTTTGATGCTTGGAGCCAGCGCAGCGTGGATTGGAACTCGTTTCATCCTGTCCGAGGAAGCTGGTGCACCCAAGGCACATCAAGAGGCTGTCAGAACAGCAGGCTTCGATGACAATGTTCGCACCATCATCTTCACCGGACGCCCACTCCGCGTGAGGAAGAACCCTTACATTGAGGAGTGGGAGGAGAACAGACAAGCAGAGATCAAAGAACTTACAGGCAAGGGCATCATTCCTGTAGAGCACGATCTCGAGCGCATGGGAGATGATGTCGACGACGACACTCTTGACAATGCCAGACCCTTCTTGATGGGCAAGGCTGCAGCGGTGGTAACCGAGAAGAAATCTGCCAAGCAGATCATAGACGAAATGGTCAGTGATGCAGTGGAATGGATTGGAAAGGGTAGCAGCAGCATCGTCAGCAAGAGCAAGCTCTAAAAGACGAACTCATTTATGACAGGGACAGTCTGGCGTTCTTTTCCTTTCGAAACCCGGCGTAGCCATAATAATCAATCAAGCATTATGATGTTGTTTGAGATGGAGACAATGTGATTCCGAATCCAACGAAACTATAATTACCCGTTGAAGGGCTCACCCACAACCATATCATTCTGGCGCTCTGGGCGGATATCTTTCTTGAAGAGCAGTGACTCTGTGTATGCAAAGGTCAATTTGAGAGGGGTTTTCTGTAGAGCCTCATGAATCTTAACACCCCAGTGTAGTCGAAAGGAAAAATTGTACATTTTGGTCGTGAGTCCTCCGAATTTTATTCTCCACATCCTAGCGATTATGGCATCCGTATCGCAACCTCCTCAGCAAGTTGACAGTGATTCTCTGCTCTACATCGGCATGATGTCTTCTTGTGTCTTTATTGACAGCTTCAATGTGGTGCATTTGGAGGCGTGCGGCGCATGAATACTACTCGTTCGTTGTTACGATGGCTCTGATTGAACATGACAAAAGTCGGGACTGAACATGCAAGACGACGGTAGACATCCTACCAAAATTGATCAACGTATCCCCTGGGGTCCCAATAGTCGAGTCGCCATCTCAAAAGCCTACCAGATGCCGACAATCTAGGATAGGTGAGTGCTTCCTAATGTCCGCTCCGCAGAACAGAAAGCATGCTCTTGCGAGCAGGGCTTGGGGGGGGGGGGGGGGGGGGGGGGGCGATATTTTAGACGCGAAAAATAAACAAAATTTTAAAAAGATATAAAAAAAAAAAACCAAACCCCCAGGGAACACGAAAAAAACAAA